>VZSE01004870.1:188647-202142 GCA_013398275.1 Promerops cafer | reverse complement strand
CGCCGCCGCGGCCTCCCCCGGCGGCGCCGCCCGCCCCGGGCTGCCGCAGCGCCGCGATGGAGACGGCGGAGAAGGAGTGCGGAGCCCTTGGCGGCCTCTTCCAAGCCATCATCAACGACATGAAGGTAGGGGATCCCCCCCCGCACCCCTGTTTTGCTGTCGTGACAGCGCTCCCCCCGCACCATCCCCCCATCACCCGGCTTCCCCAGGCAGCCCCCGCGCTGCCGCCGCCGGTGCCGGTACCGCGGTGGGTACCGAGGCTCTGCTGCCCAGCTGCGAGATGAGGGTTGGAACCCCGCATCGGGTATCGGAGCCCGAACATCAGCCCCACAGCGAGTCTAGGGGTCCCACATCGGCTGTCAGAGCCCGGCACGCGTTGCCAGAGCCCCGCATCAGCCCCTTACTGGGCTTCGGAGCTCTGTGTTGGGCATCGGAGCCCTGGAGATCGCAGCCCCCATCATCTCTATATCCACCGTTGGATATTGGAGCTCCGTCCTGGGGACTGCAGCCCCACATCATCCCCAGATCCATCACTGGCTATTGGAGCCCCATTCTGGGTGTTGCAGCCCTATATCTGCTCTGTTATCCTTCACTGGGTATCAGAGCACCATGTCGGGCGTCACGGTCTCACATTGGGTGTCAGAGTGTGGCACTGGATGCCAGAGCCCCACATCAACCCCATAACGTGCACTGGGGCTCTGCATTGGGCATTGGAGCCCATACTGGGGATCCTTGCTCCGTGTCAGCCCTGTATCCCTCCCTAGGTGCCAGAGCCCCTTGTCGGGTGACACAGGCCAGGCATCACTGCCCCTCGCCATGTACCACTGACCCCACACCGGGCACTGCCACCCATTTCAGGCATCATGTTGTCCCTGCCCCCCCCACCCCATGCCCAGCCTGGATTTCTGCTGGACCCAGTGGGGTTGACACCAGTGGAACAAAAAGGTCCCCCAGCTCCTTGATCCCATTTCCTAACCCAGGAAGAGGATATTGCCTCCACCCTCCCTGGGAGCAGGATGGGGCCATGTCTAAAAAAACCTTTTTGTATGTTTGTTTTCATTTCAAAAAAATAAATTAAAAATGCTGAGGGGCATTTCTGACTAGGGGCTGAGTGGGGAGGAGGAGACCAGCCATGTTTCCTCATCTCAGGGGGCCGAAATTCCCACAGCCAGCTCCAGTGTGGGGTTTAGCCCTAGTCATTTTTGGGAGGCAAAAGCTCTCTTCCTCCTCCTCCTCCTCCTCCTCCTCTTCCTCTCTTCATGCTGCAGACCCATCCAGACAATGCTGTCATTGCCAAAGGAGGGGAGGGGGGATAAAAAAAAAAATAAAAGCCTTGCTGGGAAGGAGATTAACCCCTTCGAGGGGCCATGGTGGCTCTGCAGCCGGACTCTGACTCCGGGCTGGGAGAAAAGATCAGGGAGAAAATCCCAACTCTCCCCGGGGCAGTGGGATCCAGGGCTGGTGCCAAACGGGTGCTGGGGTGATCAGGTCCCTCCCCCAAACACCTTCACCCCAGCCACCCTCTCCAGGCAGCCTGGCTGAGTCTTACACTCCCAGGGGGGAGTTGGGGGCAGCCCCTGCCTCAGTTTCCCCATTCCCTTGCTGAGGCTTCAGAGGGGATAAGCCAGCCCAGAGCTGTCACCTTCCAGTGACATGCCCAGCACCATCCGGATGTGGTTGGACTGGGAACCCCTCACCCGAGGAGATGGGCTGGATTCAGTTTCATGCCATTTGAAGGTGGGAAAGATGAAAGAAAAATTATGAAGAAGGAAAACTCCACCGTACTGCAGCTGGGCCTCAGCTCGTGCCCTGCACAGCCCCAGCCGAGTGCCAGTGGCACCTGAGGGTGTGCTGTCCCCATCTCCCAGCTACGTGGGTGTCCTGGCACGGGCACTGGGGGACAAGTAACTCCCTGCTTGAAGAACTGCTGGCATTGAAGGGCAGTGATGTGCTTATGATCCTATGGCTGGGACTCCTGAGCTGGTCACAGGGTAAAGGGACCTTATTTTGGTGGTGGATGCCTATTTCAGCACCCCTTGGCCTGTGGTGGAAATAATTTTTTTGTTGGTGACAGTCCCTAAGCTGGCTTCATTCCTGTTGCCTCTCCTCGCGTGCTCAGTGTCCCTGAGTGACCTTGGCATGTCCTTGTCCCTTTTGTCCTCTTCCCCATCCTCCTCATGCCTGGCATTGCAGAGGTTTGGGGGCATCACAACCTGCTCCCTTCTACAGGGGGGCCTCACTTGCCCTGCCCAGGGTGGCCAAGGAAGGTGGCCTGGAGACAGTGGCCCAGGAATGGTGGCCCAGCCCTCTGGCAGTGGCAGTCCCTGGGGACCCACAACCAGGGGGTCACTGCCACAAGTGGTGTGTGAAGTGGCACAAGTGGTGTGTGAAGTGGCACCCTCAAACCCTTCCTTTGCTGACTCATGAAGACATAGGGGATTTCAGGGTCGGAAAAAATGCTGGGCTGGTCTCATGCCCCCTCAGTGCAAACCTTGTCCCCGGAGCTGCCACCAAGACATAGTGCCCATGGGGATGTGTGGTGATGTGCATGTCCCAGCCTGGTGGCTGCCCTAGGGGAGTTTACAGATGCCTGTCGCTGCCATCGGATGGCGACACCAGGATAGCACCAGGATTTTGTCATTGGGACAACAGGACCAGGATTGACCTTGCTAGGATAGCAACACCGGCATGGCTTCACCAGGATGATGACACCAGGACTGGCCCTACTGGGATGGCTTTGCTGGGATAGTAGCACTGGGACCAGCTTCACTGGAACAGTGTTGGAATGGCCTTGCCAGGATGGTGGCACCTGGATAGCTTCACTGGAATGATGGCACCGGTACTGGCCATGCAAGGGTGGCACTGGGATGGCCTTGTCAAGACAGCACCAGGATTAACCTCTCCAGGACAACATGGACTGCCCTTGCTGGGATGGTGACACTGGGATAGCCTCGCTATATGGTGGATCAGGATCAGCCTTGTGATGGCACCAGGATGGCCTTGCTGAGATGGCACTGCAGCTGGCAGTGCTGGGAGAGTCCTCACTAGAATGGCACCAACATGGTCTACTGGGACTGGCTTCACTGGGACAGCACTGAGATAGCCGTGTTGAAACAGTGGCACTGGGATGGCCACTCTGGGCTGGTGGCACTGGGACCACCCTGGGATGAATTCACTGGAACGGTTGCACCAGCACAGCCCTGGAATAGCCTTGCCACAAGGGCAGTGGGACTGGTCTTGCACAGATGGCCTTGTCGGGATGCCACCAGAGTGGCCTCATTGGGACAGCACTGGGGTGGCCTCCCAAGCACCTGTGTCCTGTCCCTGTCCCCACACAACTGCCCCATTCAGGGCTTCAGGAGCCCCAACCTCCCCTCCTGCCCTGTCGGTCCTTGGGCTCAGGGGAGGTGATTACTGGGGCTCGGGTCTGTGGGACTGGAGCTCTCCATGTTGGTGGGTTTGGCCATCAGTGTTTTGGGCAGAAGCTGTTGGGTGGTGGGGATGTCTCCTCTACTACTGGCCAGGGTCTTAAAGATTTTTCATTTCATGCCCTCAAATTTCCAAACCTGTAACCTGCCTTGACCTCCATGAGGAAGAGATCACTTGAAATCCTGAGTTCTCCATTGTCTGTAAGTTTGGGTGGCCAGACTGGAAAGGGAAAAAACAGGAGGGAAGAGTTGTGCTCAGCCTTTATTAGCCATCAGAGAAGCTGTTGAGCTGCCCTGTCTCTCTGCACCAGTGAAGGAGGGACCTGCCCTGACTGGGGAAGCAGTGCAGGGGGTGAGGGGCCCTGTCTCTCACCATCACCCTTCCTCCTTGCAGAGCTCCTACCCCATATGGGAGGATTTCAACTCGAAGGCCACCAAGCTGCACTCCCAGCTCAGGTGAGTGGCCAAAGGGGGGCTAGGACATGAGAGACCCCCCCTCCTCATTGGCACATCCCAGTGTGTCACGCACCCACTGAGCTCCCCCCTCGCTCTCTCCTCCTCAGGACCACGGTGCTGGCCGCAGTTGCCTTCCTGGATGCCTTCCAGAAAGTGGCTGACATGGCCACCAACACCCGAGGTAGGATCCTCTCTCCTAGGGGTAGGCGTCCCCAGGTGTGTCTGGGCAGGGTGAGTGTCCCCTGTGGGTTGTCCCCTGCCACATTTCTGGGGTGGACTTCAAGCAGCACCTTCACCATCCACAGAGAAATGTCCAGCCTGTTCCCACACCAAGGTGGAGCATTCCCTGGGAAGCAGCCCTGGAAAGATGGAGCGGGGAGAGGGAAGGAGGTGAGCACCCATGTGGGTGCTGCTCCTCACCACCCATGGGTGCTTAGCCACATATTCTGGTGGGGCTGGGACATTCAGGGTGGCTCAGCCCCATGCCATGGTCTCCTGCATCCATCTCTGCCCCACCCCTGGAGGCACAATCCACCTTCCTTGTCCCTGGCACCCATCTGGGAAATTCCCAGGGGGTCCCAGTTGCTCTGGGGGTCTCCAGGGAAGGGGAGTTAGCTAGAGAGAGATTCAGGAGTCCGAGCTCGACTGTTTTGGGGACAAACCCTAACTCACCAGGGAGATAACTGAAGAGCCAAGGCTGCATGTGGGGTCCCCCATACTGTTGGGGAGTGAGCGGGAAGGATCCCCGGACCCTCTCTGGGTGCCTGCTGGCAATGAGGAGCCACTTCCCACCGCTTGGCTTCTGCCAAGCAGATGGTCCTGGGCTGGTTTGCAGACTGGCGGCATCCAGGCCATCTGGAGCCACACGAGGAGGAGGAGGAGGAGGAGGAGGAGGAGCAGGCAGCAGCTTGAGCCAGGATCAGCTTTGCCTCCAAACCCACTAGCCCAGTGCACCAGGGGGATTAGGGCTCCCCCAGCTCCCTGCCAGCCCAGGCAGTCAAAGCAAGGAGGAGGCACAAGGGCAATGCTGGGGACAACTGGGGACCAGCACCACAGGAGTCAGTGTCACCCTGTAGAGCTGCTATACCTGCAGGGTTTTTTGGGAAGGTGGGAGGCAGAGCAACAGCATGGGGAAACTGAGGCACTGGCCTTGCACACAGTGCATGAGAATCGGATTAGAAGCAGCAGGAGCTGGGATAAGAGCATTAGGAGCTGGATTAGGAGACTACCCCAGTGTAGAAGGCCCTGGCCCATGGGTTCCCCTATTTCCATAGCACTGGGGGACTGAGGGGCATCCAAAACTCCTGCGAAGGATGGGAGGTGTTTTTGGAGACTTTTTTCGGGGGGAGAGAAAAGCTGAATATCACTCCTTAGTTTGCACCCAAGGATTTTTGATTGCCGTTTTTCGTGGGAATTGCCAGCAGCACTGCCACCATGTGGCCATCCTTGGGCTTCAGCGTTAATAGCGGTTTCACCTAAAAAGGATGCTCTTGCTCTCTGCTACTGGCAAATATCCCCCCCGAGGAGTTTGGACTCCCTTCTTATGCACTCAGGATTGTGCCTGGAGGTGTGGGACAGAGCTGACTGCCTGAAACTAGGCCAGGGTACCTCATCCTTTCCCTTCGCTGGCCCCCCAGTGACAAATTTCAGACAAACCAGGAAAAAATGGGAGCAGGTTCTCATTTCAAAGCCTCCAGAAGAGATATTTAGTGTTTCATGTATTCGTTAGTGGATGATGATATTTTGTGGATTTATTGTGGGAAAAAAACAGCCACCCCCTGCCTGAAGTGTCCCCAGTGCCCAGTGCATCCCAGCGCTGATCGTCCCCGTCACGAGCCACCCTGCTCCCACTGTACAAACTGGGCTGGGACTGGTGTGGGGGTGTCGCTGCCCCTTGTCAGCGGCGCTTTGCTCCCCACCAGGTGCCACGAGGGACATCGGCTCGGCGCTGACCCGGATGTGCATGCGGCACCGCAGCATCGAGGCCAAGCTCCGGCAGTTCACCAAGTAAGCGGGACAGGATCAGCTCTTCCTCCAGACCCACAGCATCAGTGGCATGGCCTGGCCAGGCTCATCCCTCGCTGGGTGTTGGCTGGGCATGGGATGGGGGAATGACTCCCCCCCGGCTCCCCCGCTCTCCCACACTCTCTGCTTCTTTCTCCCTGCTCCAGCGCCCTCATGGAGAGCCTGATAAACCCCTTGCAGGACAGGATAGAGGACTGGAAGAAAACTGCCAACCAGCTGGACAAGGACCATGCGAAAGGTACGAGGGGGACGGGATGGATCCATGCAGGGTGGCTGCACTGCTGGGCAGGGGTCCCCTCTGACAGCACTTCTGCACCCCCAGAGTACAAGCGAGCACGCCATGAGATCAAGAAAAAGTCCTCTGACACCCTCAAGCTCCAGAAAAAGGCTCGCAAAGGTGAGAGGGGGTCTCCTGGGGGGTGCCCCCACCAGCCCCTTCGCAGCACCCCCAGCCAGGGCCGGTATCCCGGCTGTGGCACTGCCAACCGGGGTGTGGGCACTAGGGGGGTCCTGCTGCCCCCCTGTACAAAGGGAGGTGCCAGCACGGCCCCAGGGGTGGTGGGGAGGCGGGGCATGCGCCCCAGCCTTCGGCCTCTTTTCACACGTTTTCTCTGTCTCCTCTCTTCCCTCCCCTCCACATCCTTCCTGTAGAGCTACTTGGTAAGTGAACCGATGCCCCCCACCAGCGGCCCCCTCTCTGCTTCCTCATCTACTCCCCTCAGTCTCCCCAGCCTCTGTCTGTCCGTCCGTCCATCCGCTCCCTGTTCCCACCCTCACCCTGCTTTTAGCTTAGCTTAGCCTGCACCCTGAATCCTGAGGCAATGCCAGCCCCACCATGTGGCAGCGCAAGGGGTCTTCTGGTCCCAAGTGCCAGGGATGGGGATGGGGTGGCAGAGAAGCCCCCTGCCCCGGGATGCTGCGGGGTGAGGGTGCTCCTGGACCTTCCAGGGAGATGGGCACAGTGGGAGACCTATGGTATCTGCTGGAATGTGAGGATGGGGTGATGTCCCCAAGCTGGGGGATGGCCTTGGCTTGGCAGTGGCACCGCCAGCAGATTGGGGAGGGTGTCAGGGGAGCCCAGCACTGACAGTGCCCCATCTCGCAGGGAAGGGGGACCTGCAGCCCCAGCTGGACAACGCGCTGCAGGACGTCAATGACATGTACCTGCTGCTGGAGGAGACGGAGAAGCAGGCAGTCCGCAAAGCCCTCATTGAGGAGCGGGGCCGCTTCTGCACCTTCATCACCTTCCTGCAGCCTGTGGTGGTGAGTGTTGGGAGCTGGGTCAAGGGTTGTTCCTTCTGCCCAGTGGGTGCTGATGCTCCCTCTTGTCTGTCCTCAGAATGGGGAGCTCACCATGCTGGGAGAGATCACCCACCTGCAGGGCATCATTGAGGACCTGGTGGTGCTCACCGCTGAGCCCCACAAGTTGCCCCCCGCCAGTGAGCAGGTCAGTAGGGGCGAGCCAGGGGTCAGGGGAGCAGGGGAATATCTTTGGGGGGACTTAGACCCCATCTTTCCTGCAGGTGATCAAAGACCTGAAGGGCTCTGACTACAGCTGGTCCTACCAGACGCCCCCATCCTCGCCCAGCAGCTCCAGCTCCCGCAAGTCCAGCATGTGCAGGTATGGTGAGGTGGGCTCCACACCCAACCACAGCCAGGAAATCCAGCCCTCTTCGTTAACCTCAGTGGGTTAATGATGCTTACGGCCTTTGGGGATGCTCACAAGGTGCATGTCCACCTTCTCATGTCAATATGGGCCAGAGGCTCCCATTAATATGGAGGAATTGGTCTTGACGCACTGGGCAGTGCTGGTGGACCTATGGGGCAGGATGGGGGCCTGATACATGCCCTGTCCTCCGGGGTCTGGGGACCATGTGTGCTGTGCATGAGTGTCCGAGGGCAAGCATACCACCTCTGTCATGTCCCCCAGCCTGTTCCCTGCTGCAGGGCCACCCCAGGAGGCAAAGGGACACCCCCAGGAGGACTACATGCCTTAGTTTCCCTAGGTTGGGATGTGTGGCAGGGCGCTGACCATCCTACCACCTCCAAACCTCTGTCTTAAGTTCTCTTTTCCTTCCTTTGTCCTCCCCACCGGCGTGTCCCCGTCCCCCTGGCGCCCCCCCAGCAGCGTTAGCAGTGCCAAGGGTGGCATGGCGTGGCCCGGCGGGGCTCAGACCTGCTCACCCAGTTCCACCTATCGCTACCGCAGCCTGGCGCAGCCCCCCGCCGCCGCCACCCGCCTCTCCAGCGTCTCCTCCCACGACTCCGGCTTCATCTCCCAGGACGCCACTTATTCCAAACCACCTTCCCCCATGCCCTCGGACATCACCAGCCAGGTACAGGGAGGGTGGTCCGTGCTGCCGACCTCCATGCCTCAGTTTCCTCTTCCATAGAATGGGTGGGTGGTGCTGGGTGCAACACAAGGGTCCAGTGCAGAGGTGATGAGACCCACCCTCAGAAGTATTTCCATCTGTGTTGGCATCATAGGAAATATATACACTGAGGGTGTCTGCCATACTTGGGGGGCATCCTGGGCCACACAGCAGAGAAACCCTATCCATGAATTCCCCCAGGGATGGGGCGCAGGTATCCCTCTCCCTGTGCCAGGAGAACAGGGTGTTTCCCAATAACTGCAGCCCCGTAATACCCAGTTTGTGCCAGTCACCCACCAGGCAGCATGGAGCAAAGCTTCCCCTTCATGCTGCATCATCCCCAGCGCCAAGGATGCTCCAGGATCCCCAGGGAGTTGCCATTCCTGCCTGTCCATGCTAACCTGGCATCACCAACCCAGCAAGGTCCCCACTCCCCAAAATACCTGTTGGCTCTGCATGGCTTGGGGTGAGAAGGGGAAAGGGTTGGGGCAGTGCATCACCCCAGTTCTTAACCCCGCTGCCAAGGTCGCATCCTGCTCGCCATCCTGCATCCACCGCCAGAGGGGAGGAGGGCTGGGGGCCTTGCTCAGCCAGGGAGCTGTGGGTGCTGCTCTAACCGGGGTCATGGCTCTGGCTTTGCTTGCTAACTGCCTCTTCTCTCACCTTCCGGCTCTCGGCTCGTCACGGCACAGCAGAAGTCCTCCAGCTCGGCGTCCTCAGAGGCCTCTGAAACCTGCCAGTCAGTTAGCGAGTGCAGCTCCCCCACCTCGGTTAGTCCTTGCCATCCCACCAGGGTTGCATTTCACACGTGGTTTCCCTCTCACTTCATGGGGTTCAGCCCCCGGACCCTCCCCTCCCTTCCTGCATGGGGCAGAGCATCCTGAGCAGCACCCGTGGCTTGACACGGGGGACATCAGCTTGAGACCACTCCTGCCACACTCCTGGTCCCAGTGTCACCAGCATGAACTGCATGCCTTGCCCGTTGCAGGACTGGTCCAAGGCCAGCCCCTATGACCAGCCGGTGGTCCCTACCCTGCAGCGGCGCAAGGACCGCGTGGAGCACCTGCGGGAAGCCGAGATGGGCTCTCCTGCTGGTGGGTACCCAGGCATCGGTGGCGAGGATGCTCCCAGGCCCCGGATGTCACCGGCTACAATTGCTGCCAAGGTACCGGCTGCGGCAGGGAGGGCACAGAGGTGGGGGGCTCCTGGGGACTCCCAAAGGAGGAACCAGGGTGCTGACAGTGCCCCTTGCCCCAGCAGCACGGGGAGGAGGTGTCCCCTGCCGCCAGCGACCTGGCCATGGTCTTGACCCGTGGACTGAGCTTGGAGCACCAGAAGAGCAGCCGGGACTCGCTGCAGTACTCCAGTGGCTACAGCACACAGACCACCACCCCCTCCTGCTCTGAGGACACCATCCCTTCCCAAGGTACTGGCACTGGGGGTACCTGGGACCACCTGAAATGGCACTTAGAGTAGGGAAGGGCATAGCAGAGGTTTTGGTGGTCTTGGGGCACATTTGTGTGCTCTGGGTGTCGTAGCATCGGGCTATGGTCATACTGTGTAGGGGCTGGTGGGGTGCCACAAATAACCAGAGCTTTTCCTGGGTATTTCGTTGTTAGCTGGGGCTCAGTGGGTGCAGTTGTGCCAGGAAGTGCTGTAACAGGTGATGTGGTGATGTGTCTGTGCACAGAGGTTGAGTACAGGTGGAGAAGGTGGCAGATGGTAGGTGATGGCAACAGAGTCGGTAGCTGGAGATCAAATCATCACGTCTGTCATGATGTTGGCATGATGATGGCTGAGCCAGTTACAAGCACGTGGTGGTGACAGTGGAGATTGGCTGTGATCGTGTAGTGATGGCTGTGATCGGGGTGGTTGTGACGGTGACAGTTGTGTTTGGTTGTGATTTCAGTGTGATGGTTGGGGTGATTGTGCTTTCCCTCCAGTGGTGATGTTTGGGTTTGATGGTGAGCATGTTGTGCCAGCAGTGACTGGGACAGTAGTCATTGTGTGATGATCATGGCAGTTGAGTTTGGTTGTTGTTGTGCTGTGATGGAGGTGGCTCGGGCTGGTTTTGATGGCATGGTTGAGCTTGGCTACCCACTGCCCCCTCAGCCACACTGATGGTGGTGCTCCCTCCCAGGCTCCGACTACGACTGCTACTCGGTGAACGGTGACGTGGAGTGTGACCCTCAGAGTGATTTCGACAAGTCCTCCACCATCCCACGCAACAGCAACATCGCCCAGAACTACCGGCGGATGATCCAGACCAAGCGTCCTGCCTCCACCGCCGGGCTGCCCACCGGCACCAACCTACCGGCCGGCACCACCCCGGGGGTGGCCACCATCCGCCGCACGCCCTCCACCAAGCCCTCGGTCCGCCGTACGCTCTCCAGTGCTGGCCCCATCCCCATCCGACCACCCATCGTCCCCGTGAAGACCCCCACAGTGCCCGACTCCCCTGGCTACGCCGGCCCTACACGGGTGGGCAGTGAAGAGTGCGTCTTCTATGCTGATGATGCCTCTCCGAACCCCCTGGATTTTGCCAAAGCTTCGCCCAAGCGGCTGAGCCTTCCCAACACTGCCTGGGGTGGCGGTGCCATGGAGATCTCTGTCTACCCCGGGGCCGGCCAGCACCTCTCCGCTGAGGAAGAGGAGGACCAACAGTTGGCTGCCAACCGGCACAGTTTGGTGGAGAAGATTGGGGAGCTGGTGGCCGGCGCCCACGCCCTGGGGGAAGGCCAGTTCCCCTTCCCCACCGCCCTTGTGGGGTCTGGCCCCAGCGAGGAGACCCCCGCGCCGCCGCCCGCGGCCTCCATGGACCCCCCGGCCGAAGACATGCTGGTGGCCATCCGGCGTGGGGTGCGCCTGCGCAGGACCGTCACCAATGACAGGTCGGCCCCGCGGATATCGTGATGACGCCCCGGCCAGCGGGGACGTGCCCGCCGTGGCCAATGGACCCCCGGGGGCAACCGCTGCGCCTCCCCAGGACCCCCCACCCGCCGGCACCCGCTGCCCTACCCCTCCCTGGTGCCCCCTGCTTCCTGCCCATCTGTCTCCTCCTGCCCTGCCCTCTCCCTACATCCCTCCTTCACTTGCTCTCTCTTTGGCCCCCTTTCTCCTCTTTTTCTCCCTTTCTCCTCTTCTTTTTCCTATTTTTTCTGCTTTTTTTCTTTTGGCTTTTTTCTTTTGTTCTTCTATGTCACTTTTCTTATTTTCTTCATTTTCCCATTTTTCTTCTCTTCTCCTGTTCTTGTCTCCTTTTTCTTTTCCTTTCTTTTTAACTCTTTTTCTTTTCATTTCTTTTTAACTCTTTTTCTCCTCCCTCCTATTTTCCTCTTTTTCTTCATTTCCTTTTTTCACCTCTTTCCCTTTGTTTCTCTTTTCCTTTTCCCCTCTCGCTTTCCCTCTCCTCTCTGTTTTCTTTCCCTCGGGCGCAGGCGGGTGGCCCCAGCCGCAGCAGGAGGGGATGGTGCCAGCAGGGCTGTGGCTGCCGTGGAGCACCAGGAGCACCAGGAGTGGGGGGCCCTGGCCCCATTCCCCCCAACTGCCTGCTTGGAGCCAGCACAGCTCAGCCTCATTCCAGGGGGCAGAAGCAATGGGCTGGGGGTGCAGGGGGGCAAGAAGAAGTGGGGGACATGTGAGAGGGTGGGGGGGCTGGGGGTAGAGGCACTGCAATCCCCTCTGTCTTGGGGTGCAGGGACTGAGGACGCTGAACCTCCACTTTGCCTCCCCTCACAAGGATCACTTGGGACCCCCCGCAAACCCCCTCGCTCTCGCTCAGCACCCACAGGCCCTGTGCAGCGTCCGCTCAGAGGTGGGTCCAGGCACAGGAGGTTTGACTCAGACCCCCCAAGCAAAGCAGCTTTCTGCCAGCGGCTGGAGGAAAGCACAACCCCCCGGCCCCCCGCTGTACATAGCCCCTGCCGTCTGTCGCATCGCAGCCCCTCAGCCCTCCCCCTTAGGAATAACAATTTAGTTCTCTCCTTTCCCCTTCTCCTGCCCAGAACCGCTGAGGCCAAGTGACAAATGTTTGGGTTTGAGGGAGGGGGGGGTCTCTTATTTTGTACAGAAAACAAAAATTCTTTGGAAAAGAAAAAAAACTGACCTGTCTTTCAACTGAAGTAACTTTTCTGGTGCTGTTGTTAACTTGGTCCTTATTCTTTTCTTTTTTTTAATTTATTTTTCCCCCTCGTGTTCCTGCCTCTGCCACCGCTTCCCCTCTCCCTGTCCCTCTGCCACGTTTCTTTGTCTTTCTTTTATTCCGTCTTTTCTTTTAATTTTTCTTTTTTTTTTTTCTGGTGGTAATTCCCCTCTTTGCCCCTCTTTCCCGTTTTCCATAGTCACTGCTACAAGTAACGAATGCACTGTGAAGATTCCAGTATTAATAAAGGTTGTACTGTAATTAATAGCCTTGCCTGCGCTCCTATGGATTTTCTGGTTCTCTGGGATCACCCCAGTAATGGGGAACAGGTGGGAAGGTACCATCACCCCTTTGGGGTTCCCTTGGCTTGAGGCGGGGTGGGTGTTTTGGGGTATGGAGGAGTGCAACAACCCCATGGTCAAGGTGATGGGTGACCCTGGGATGCAGGAGAACATCCTGCTGCCCCATCCCCTCCAGAAGAGGGGGTGCAGGCGGTGGCCCCTACCTCCACCCATCCCAGCAGCACCCGCAGCGTTGCCACCTCCTGGATTATCGAGGCCGATTGCCAAATCTCGCTGGGGCAGCACAACTGGCTGTGGAGAGCAGTGGGGATGGAGGGGCTCAGCGTGGGCAGTGTCCTGCTGACCGGCTGTGATGGGGGGCTGGGCCTGGGGCTGCTGAAGGGGTTTCTGGAGCAGCCCAGCCCACCTCGGCACCTCTTCGCTGCTTGCATGGACCCCCAGGGCAAGGTAGGGAGGGCACCGGCACGGGGGGATGGGAGGTGGTCGGCTCTGGGATGGGTGCCTGGGGATGCCACAATCCCACCTGAAACTGGGAGGCTGAGTGTCAGTATCCTGCACGGTGAATGGCATGGAAAAATACATGTGTATATATATATATATATATACACACACACACACACACACATATATATATGTATGTATGTATGCATGTATTAAATATTAAAAATACCTATGTATGTATTAAATATGTATGTATTTAATTTTTTTGCGTCTCTTGGCGCAGATATGTACATGATGGGGAGCGTGGGGGGGGGGGGGGGGGGGGGGGGG
>VZSE01004870.1:0-188383 GCA_013398275.1 Promerops cafer | reverse complement strand
GTGCTGGCAGCCCCCGTGCCGGGGGCATCGCTGCTGGGAGCTCTGAAGCTGCCGGGCTCAGCCAGGTGCAGAGGAGCAGCAACTCGCCCCGAATCGCTCCCGCTGGCTCTTGTTGTAGCCTGTCGGCTGTGACATGAGGGGCCACCTCTTCCCACCCCGGCACGGTGCAGCGCCCCCCCCCCCCCATCCTTCCGTGAGCTTCCCCCCGTGACCCCCTCCCCCGCTTTCTCCACCTAGGCTGTCAACGAGGTGGCTTTGGGCTTTCCCAACGTCATGATCCTGCCTCTAGGTAAGTGCTGGGGCGGGAAAGAGATGAAGCTTCTCAGGATTTAATTGCGACCGTGGGTGGCTCCAGGAAATGCCACCAAGCAGGTGAGTCCCTTGGTTTCGCTTAGCTCAACCAGGTCACTGATGGGACCAGGAGGATGCTCAGTGGCTGGGAGTTGCCTCCTGCCATGTCCTACAGCATCTCGCCAGGGTTGTGGCCACCAGCCTGACCCCAAACCCTCCTGTCCCTTTCAGACGTGACAGACCCCAACAGCATCAAGGCAGCAGTCAGGAAGGTGCGGGAGGAGGTGGGGAGCGCTGGCCTCAACCTCCTGATTAACAACACCGGCACCACGCGCCGCAGCACCTTGGCCACCGAGACAGCAGAGAACATGAGCCTCGTCTACACCACCAACACCATCGGGCCCCTGCAGACAAGTCAGGTGAGGACACAGGCAACCCCTGCCCCAAACACTGGGAATAGGGAGGAAGAAGATGGTGATGCCTGAGATCCCATCCCCTGCAGGCTTTCCTGCCCCTGCTGAGGGAGGCGGCTGAGGCCGAAGGGCAGCGTGAGATGAGCTGCAGCAGAGCTGCCATCATCAACATCTCCAGCATCCTGGGCTCCATCGAGGTTGCGGAGGCTTGGGAGGAGAGGCAGGACATCTGCTACCGCTGCAGCAAGGTACCACCACTGGGAGAATGGGGAGGAATTTGGGGGCCACCTCCTCTGGGATTCCCCCCACCACTGGCCCTGGCATTGCCAGATCATGATGGTAAGGAGGGGAATTTGTCCTCCCAGGCTGCTCTGAACATGCTCACCAAGTGCCTGGCCCTGGAGTACGGGAGCAGCGGGATCCTCTGCGTGTCTGTGGATCCTGGACATGTGACACCTCCCTTGGAACAGGGGATGGTGAGTGATGGGAGGTGCATGGAGTCCTAGCTCAGCAAGGTCCCATGGGCATTCATTCCTGGGGGCATCCTTTCTCAGGAACATCCCTTCCCAAGGCCTCCCCTTCCCACGAACATCCCTTCTCAGAGTCATCCTTTCACAAAGAAATCCCTTCCCAGAAACATTCCTTCCCACAGACATCCCTTCCCATGGGCACCCCTTCATAGGGCATTTCTTCCCATGAACATCCCTTCCTGAGGCATCCTTGACCATGGACATCCCTTCCCTGGGCACCCACATCTCTGCAGTCTCTTGGATCCCACAGTGCTGTGCTACCGCAGCAAAGGGACAATTCCAGGCTTTCCCCCCAAACCACCCAATTTCTTCCCTATTTATTTCCTTTCCCATCCTGATGGTGTGTCAGCAGAGGGCACCCCGGTCCTGCACTCAGCTGTCCCTTACCCTGCTCTAGCTAACAAACGAGTCACTTTTTAATTAGGAATGAAGAAATTAACCTCTGTCCTTACAGCACTCAAATGAGGGAAAATCCATTTGTGCAAAGCTGCATCCCTTGGCTGCTGCAGCATCTCCAAACCAACCCAGCTGGAGCTGGCGTTCCACCACACCATGGGTGGGATTGGGGGTGCTGGGATGGATCTTGGCTCACTTTTTCCCTTGCCCTTGGGTGCGACAGGGCCCGGTGACGGTGGAGGAGAGCGTGCGGGGTGTCCTGCAGCTGCTGGCCCAGCTCTCGGCCACCAGCAATGGCACCTTCTGGGACTGGAGAGGGCAGAGGCTGCCCTGGTGAGAGCAGCATCTGCCCACTGTGCTTAAATGATTAATTAAAGTGAATTAATTGACATTTCCAGGCTCACTCTGATTCTGGGAGGGGGGTGGGATGGGCAGGGGAATAGGAACAGGGATGCGCAGGTTGGGGGATGAGAGCTGGATTTGCTGCCCCCCTGGCCTGGGATGCTGATTTGGGCCAGGGCAGCATAAAGAAGGATGCTCCAAGTATTGTCCTGAATGCAAGGCATCCCCTGGGGCCAGAAGAATCCCCTGGGTATCCTCACTCTAGGGCCATAAGCCATACTGCTTATGGAGACATCCCAGACAGCCCCCAAACTCAGCCCTTGTCCTGCTCAGCCTGCCCACCCCAAAACCAGCTGGCCTTTCCATGCCCACCCCGAGGATGCTGCCAGGCATTTTTCTTGCTGATTCAAGGCCAGCAAATGTTCTTCCTGTTCCAGCAGCTGTGGGGTTTCACAGCAGGAGATGTCCCAAGTCTCAGCACATGCCTAAAGATGTCTTTTGAGACCTGGGCAGGGCTCCCTGGGCTGACCCTCCCTGAATCCATCCCTCATGGTACACCAGAAGATATTGTAAACAGGCCCCCAGCCTCAATCCTGTGAGTGCTTTCCTGTAGAGGCTCTCAGCTGACATTTTTGAGGCCATCTCTCAAAAAAGAGATCAGAAGAAAATGCACAATATCCCAAGTGGGCTGGACACACAGCCTATTGCTGTGGGGATGCTCTGGGAAGTTTGGCAGGAGTCATTTTGCAAGGACAGCTTCAGTTTTCCCACAGTGGAGGAGGATGAAGGATCATTCCCATGCTTGACACAAGGGAGTGGGAGGTTGGGGCTCAGCCCCAAGGGCTGAGGCAGCCCCAGGTGGGTCCCTAGACCTCACAGGGACTCTGTTAAAGCCAGCAGGGTTGGGAAAGAGGGTCCCTCTAGTTAAAGCTCTTATCAAGCAGTGGATCATCACTGGTGGGTTTTATATGAGCTCTGCATGGGCTTTATAAAAACAGGAATCATCACTGGCATGAAGGGATGAGAAAGAGGAGGAGGAGGAGGAAGAAGACATTCCTCCACTCATGCTGCAGTGCCCATGGACTCATGAGCCTAAGCCACGAATACACCAATTAAGGTTGCTAATAGCTGATGAAGGTAATTAACTGAACTGTAAAGGGGGGAGGCAGCCAGGCAGCCCCAGTCCCTCCAGTGTGCTGCCTGTACCATGCTGCCAAGCACAACAAACAAATCCAGATGTTTCCTTGCTGGGGAAGCAGCCGGACCTGACGGAGGCAGCTTGGCAGGGGTCCCACAGCGGTGAGGGAGGTGGCTGACACCCCAAAAAAGGAGGCAGTGGAGGCAGTGGGGTTCTCTTTGCTGGTCCTTTATTTTGGGTAAGGCTGGAGGCTCCTGGGTCCCAGTCAGAAGCTGATCTGCAATGCTAGAGAATTAACTGGTGTTTAATGAAAGCGGAGGAAAAAATACAAATCAAGAGAAACAGGGTGATGCCCTCACCTGCCCGTGGGAAGGGAGGGCTGTGTGTCCTCCCAACAGCTGCCTGCCACGGGGGGCTGTGTCTGACCCAACACCCATGCAAAGGGTGCCAGATGTTTTGGATGGACAAGATCCCACATAAACAGTTCCACAGTTCTGTAAGGGGTTGTGTTTGGTCCTGGTAGGAGTGGCGTTTGTCCCACCTTTGCACCTTCCCCATGGGGCTCTGGGAGGAGCAGAGCAGAGGCAGCATCCAAGGCTCCAGGGAAATGAGGTGTTGAGTGAGGGGTCTTCCACAGTGTTAGGTGGACTCCCACCGACCTGAACAGAGGGAACAGGTACCATGGCATGGGACAGGGCCTGTGTGGCACCTGCATTCCCCAAGCTCGGGCCCCCCACCCTGATCCCCAACTCACAGGGCACCCCGTAGAGCATCCTCATGACCTTGAGGCAGTTGTCCAGCAGTGCCTTGGGGCGCACAGCCTTGCTCCGGCTCTCAGCACCCGCGCTGTGGATCAGCTTCACCAGATCGGCCACCACTGTTTCCACATCTGTCTGCAGTGACAGATCACCAGGATGTCACCAAGGGACAGCAGGGTGCAAAAAGGATACAGTTGCTGCATTGGCCGGGAATCGAACCCGGGCCTCCCGCGTGGCAGGCGAGAATTCTACCACTGAACCACCAATGCCAGATGTGCAGAACATCCCAGCCCTCCCCCACACTCCCAAACCCAGCAGAGTAAGAGCAGCAGGGACAGGCCCTGTCAGCTCTGAACACCCTCACAGAGCACCCCAACACAGCTCTGATACCGCGGCTCCAGCCCATGGGAACACCTCTTCCCGCTGCCTCACACCACCTACAGCAAGGAGGGGTTGTCAGCAGCCTTCAGAGTTAACCCTCCGATGAGACAACCCAGCAAAGCTCACTCTCTCCACGGAGGGGCTGCAGAACCTGTCCTGTGGCACAGGACAACCCAGCCACACTTTGGGTTCACATTGGTGACCCAGCTGTGACAGGCCACCCACATGCAGTGCCCAAACACAGCCACCTCTTGGATGTGGCAGCACCCCCCAGACCCATGCAGGCCCGATTGCCTTGGGCCTCACTGCCACTGAGCCAAAGACCCTTGTCAGTGCCACCAAACCAGAAACCCTCACTGTCAGTGAGCCATGGACAGTCACTGCCCATAAGGCAGTGTCCCTCTCTGCCACCAAGTCCCCCGGGGGTCACCAAGGTGCCCTGGCTTTGTTCCACCGACAGTGACACTCCTCACATCCACACAGAGAGAGAGATGTGCCAGAGAGGTGTGTAATCCCTCCAGGCACCCAGGGAATCCCCATGGAATCGCCAGAGACGCTGGGTGCCAAAAAAAATGTAGTCGTTGCATTGGCCGGGAATCGAACCCGGGCCTCCCGCGTGGCAGGCGAGAATTCTACCACTGAACCACCAATGCCAGATGTGCAGAGCATCCCAGCTCTCCCCACACGGCCCCACCGTCCCAAATCCAGCAGAGTGCAACGCGGGCAGCACTGCTGGCTGTGAACACACCAAACACACAGACAGAGACACAGATGTGCGCACACACAGACACACAGAGGGGACCCCAACACACAGCTCTGACACCACAGCTCCAGCCCATGGAAGTGCCTCTTCTGCTGCCGCACCAATAAGGAGGGGTTGTCAGCAGCCTTCAGAGTTAACCCTCTGATAACAACCCAGCAAAGCTCCCTTTCTCCTCAGAGGGGCTGCAGAACCTGCGCCGTGGCACTGGACAACCCAGCCACACTTCGGGTTCACATTGGTGACCCAGTTGTGACAGGCCACCCACATCCAGCACCCGAACACCTCTGCCTTGGGGTGCAGCAGCACCTCCCAGCCACAAGCAACCCATGGCTGCATGGAGCCCAAGTCAGGTGGAGGGGCTGGGGGCTGCAGAGTTGAAAGGCAGGACACTGGGCTGCACTGATGAGGAACCAAACCCTGGCTTTTGAGAGTACAGTAATTGTCCCACTGAACCACTTATGCCAGATGTGAACTGCCCACAGCTGCCATCTGCCTCCAGGGCCTGGGCACCCTTGACAAGAACCAGCACCTCCCACTGCTCCTAAGCCAGGGACCTTCACTGCCACCGACAGAGCACCCCTTGGTGTCACTGAGCCAGTGTCCGTCCCTGCCACCCAGCCGAGCTGGTCATTCACCAAACCATCTCCTCTTACTGCTTGCCAGTGCCACCAAGCCGAGGATACTCACTGCAAGCAGAGGTGCTGCTGCCACCCTCGGGGCCTGAGCACCCACACAAGCTACAGAGTCGGCCCTGAGGGGAGAGCTCTACAGAGATGCCCAAGGGAGCACCCACGGGAGCACCGCAGGGGAGCACCTCTGCGCTACTCCATGGGCACCCTGGCAGCCGCCAAAGGACAGCAGGGTGCAAAAAGGATACAGTTGCTGCATTGGCCGGGAATCGAACCCGGGCCTCCCGCGTGGCAGGCGAGAATTCTACCACTGAACCACCAATGCCAGATGTGCAGAGCATCCCAGCCCTCCCCCACACTCCCAAACCCAGCAGAGTAAGAGCAGCAGGGACAGGCCCTGTCAGCTCTGAACACCCTCACAAAGCACCCCAACACAGCTCTGATACCGCGGCTCCAGCCCATGGGAACACCTCTTCCCGCTGCCTCACACCACCTACAGCAAGGAGGGGTTGTCAGCAGCCTTCAGAGTTAACCCTCCGATGAGACAACCCAGCAAAGCTCACTCTCTCCACGGAGGGGCTGCAGAACCTGTCCCGTGGCACAGGACAACCCAGCCACACTTTGGGTTCACATTGGTGACCCAGCTGTGACAGGCCACCTACACGCAGCACGCAAATGCAACTGCCTCAGGGTTCAGCAGCTCCATCGAGGCAGCAGAGGCTTTGGCAGAGAGGCAAGACCGTCACCGGGAAAACAAGAATGAATACATGGGCATCTTCTGCGTGATCCCCCGCAACCGCCGGCAGTGGTAGTGCCACTCTGTGACGGAGGTCGGTTTGTGTGACAGTCCCGTTCTCCCCTCCCCAGGTCAGCCGATCCCCCAAAGGGAACGGGTTGCAGGCAAGAAAAAAAGATGCATTGGCCGGGAATCGAACCCGGGCCTCCCGCGTGGCAGGCGAGAATTCTACCACTGAACCACCAATGCCAGATGTGCAGAGATGCTCAGGTACTGCCACACACCCCTGCACCCCGCTCCCAACCTCTGTCCTTGCACCTTGTTCCTGTCAGTCCTTCCACAGAACCCACACGCAGGGAAAATGTCCGTGTCCGTGTTGTCCCCTCCCCGTGGCTCAGTGCGTGTCCTCCCAGCACACAAGTGTGTGACGTGCGGCTGGGCTGGGGTGCCAGGGGGGATCCTCACCTGCCGGTACTTGCTGTACTCCTCGCCCAGGGCATCAAAGAGCTGGCAGAGTTCCTGGGTGTACTTCCAGGATGGGTGCTTCTCTGGCAGCACCTCACGGATCCGCAGCACTGCCTGGGAGCTGACATGGAACCAGAGGTACCGCAGTGCTGCCTCCGACACTGTCCCGTTGCGCTAAAGGGCAAGAGGGTGAGAGCCATGCAGCCCCCGTGGGTCCCTGGAGTGCTCCCATCACGGGACTCTCCCCTGCCACCGTCTTACCAGGCGGGTGATGTTGGACGGCCTCAGCACCTCTTCGTACTGCACCTGGACTGTGTAATCGATAGGAAAGTAGTGTTTCTGGAAAGGCAAGGAAGAGGATAGGGGCTGGCAAGGGGAAAAGTAATGGGCACATCCTTGCCAGCCTCAGCATGACACTGGGGAGCCGGTGCAAAAGCCCTTTGATGTGGTCAGCCCTCAGCAGAAGTAGCTCTGGGCACAATTTGGCACAAACTGTCCCTGGTAAAAAACACAGGGCCCAGCACCCAGCCACTATAGAGTGGTGGGTGCTGTCCTCCACCCATGTCCCCCCTGGAGCAAATTGGGGCCCTGCAATGCCACATGTCCCCCCCACCTCCCAAAGCTGGGGTTACCATGTACTGCAGGCGCATCTCATACTGCAACTTGTCTTGGAGCAGGCGGGTGAGCTCGCATTCGCCCGGCGCCGCAGCCTCCAGCCCCAGCACAGCCAGGACACCTGGGAAGCCAAAGCCAGCGGCATCAGCCCCCTCAGGGACACTCACTGAGGTGACTCCTGAGGCCACCCCCCCTGTCCCCCAGCTGTACTCACATAGGACGGCAGCGTAGCCCTGCTGCATGTTGATGGTGGCCGTCAGTGGAGCCCCAGGCTGTGCCTACATGGCTGGGGCTCACCGGGAGCCTCCAGGGCAGTGGCGTGGATGGTGTGGGGACAAGGGACAGGTGTAGGCTCCGGGCACTGGCTGCTCTCCGGTAGCCCCGGGCAGTTGTTTCCTGCCATGGATGAGGGGTTAGTCCCCCTTCCCGGCAGTCCCCGCTGGCTTCTCCTCTCCAGCTGGTGGTAGGGAGGCAGCAGGTCCCGGGGCCGTCACAGGGCGTTGGCAGGGATGCGTTTGCAGGGGTGCAGGAGGACCCCCGGACTGCAAGAGGGAATCTGGGGGAAGAGAGCCCCGGCTGCAGCCCCAGGGCAGGCAGGCGCCCAGGCTGCAGCCCCAGGCAGGACACCCACTCCGAGCCCCGGGGGCCGCGGGGAAGGGACAGTCCCGCGTGAGCCTCGGGTGGCCAAAAGACTCTGGGTGGCCGTAGAGCCGTGTATGCCTGTGTACCGCTTGGGGCAGGGCTACCAGGGCCTCCCTGATGACACCCTCAGGGGATTTCCAGGGAAGGAGGGGGATCAGCCCAGCCCCGTTATCCCAGCGGTGAGTTAGTCCGGCCTCAGCCGAGGAAGGCTGGGGGACGGAGCTGGTGAAATGGCCAAACCACCGCATGCTGGGTCCCCACACAGAGGTGTCCTGTCCCTACACCCCTGCGAAGGGGGCTCTGCCATGCCCCCACGCTGTGGAAGGGGACCATATCATTTCCTTGTGTCACGTCTTCCACAGCGTGTCCCCTTGTGAAGGAGGGTGTCTTGTGTCCATGCCATACCCCAGCAGAGAAGGGGCCCCATCTGCGTCCCCACACCATGTCCCGGTGCCAGGGTGGCCACGGGGGGCCACAGCCAGTGGGGCTGTGTCCCCACACGATGCCATGTCCCAAGGGAAAGCAGCCGTGCCGTGTACCGTGCCGTGCCCCCACGCAAAGGCGCCGTGCAGTGTCCCAGCGCCAAGGGGTGCCACCCACAATCCCCAGTGAAGGGACCTCTGTGCCATGTCCCCGCAATATGTCCCCAGGCAAACACGGCCGGGTCGCGGGGTGTGTATGTCTCGTGCCGTGTCCCCAAGCGGGGCCGTGGGTCCCCGGCCGCCCCCCGCGCCCCCCGTGCGAGGCTCCGCGGACCCACNGGGCGGCGGCCGGGGGCCGGGCGGGGAGAGGGGACCGAGCGACCGCCCTACACGGCCCGGGGAGAGTCCGGCCCTGCCCCACCGCGGGTGCTCGGATACCCCAGCCGGGTGGTGTCCCCCAGGGTGGGGAGCGAGAGCGGGAGGTGGCCCCAGGGTACGCAGGTAGCCCAAGCTGGGGTGTCCCCACGGTGCTTGGCTAACCCTCGCGACCATCTCCCTGTTCCAGGCAGGTGTCCCCGGGGGTGCTCAGCGAGCCCAATCTGGGGGTCCCGGGATGCTCAGTTCACCTAGCCAGGTACCCGCCCTGTGCTCAGCTCATTCAACTGAGTGTCCCTAGGGTGCTTGGCTCATCCTGTTGGGTCCCTCCCTGCTCCTCAGGGTGCTTGGCTGCCCCAGCCCCTGGGTGCTGGTCTAACTATGGTGCATGCCTCCTACACTCCTCAGGGTGCTGAGCCATCGCTGCAGGGTGCCTGCCCAACCCAGTCAGGTGCCTACATGGCCCCTGGGGTGCCCAGCTGACCACTCTGCACAGCCCTAGGGTTCCCGGGGTGCTCTGCTCTGCCCTGGGTGCAGCACTGGTGCCCCCAGGGTGCTTGGCTTTCCTTGCCAGGTGTCCCAGGGCACTTACTGGGCTGAGCCCCCATGGGCACGTTTTGGGGCAATCGAAGTGGGAGTCAGCCCCGTGCCTTCCCAGCATGCGCCTGGGGAAGGGCTGCACTGCAGCACTAATCTCAGAGGGGCTGAGGTATTCTTGGCTGGCTCCAGGCCAGCAGGACTCTGCTCCCTCTGGCCCAAGTCCACGTCATCCTCTCAGGATGCTTCAGGGCTGAGCTCCTGCCAGGAGCAGGGGACACGGGACATAGGACATTGTCCTCTCCCCCATGATCCTGAAGAGCCACTGTGTCTGTGCTCAGGGCTGCTGAGCATCCAAAGGGTCAGCAAGAAACATCGGCTACCAAAGAGTGGGTCAGTGCTCCCAGGGAAACGCGTGGGAAGGAATGCACTTCTGCCTGTGAGAGCGCACTGGGATTCCCCTGGCATGTAGTCAGGGCCACTGCTGCACTCCTGCCAAGCTTCCCCTGCTCCTGGCCAGTCTTCGGCACGGCCCTTACCTCCCTCCCAGCACGCGTCAGGGGGCAAGATGCTCATCTCTAAGCAGGGAAGGCGCTGCTCCAGCTCCTCACTCAGGTGTCCGCAGGGATTTTGCCCGCAGCTGCTGCAGCCGCTGGAGGAAGCCATTTAATAGCATTCCCTGCCCACGTACTCATCAGCCTCGCAGCCGGGATGGAGCGAGGAAGGGAAGAGAAAGTGAGGAACTGCGCAGCACTGTGCTGGGGGCGGTTTGCTCTCCCTGGCTGCTCCAGGCTGGAAATCAGTGCTGGGATGAGCCCAGGGCAAACAGCTTCCCGTCCATGCACAGCCCCGGCAGCTCTGCTCCCACACAGCAGCACGACCCCAGTCCCCTGCAGCTGCAGGGGGGCCCTCACTGAGAGAAACCTTCCTTGTCCCAGTGAAGGGGAGCTGGGGGCTCAGCCAGCTCCCCACAAGCCCCCAGATCCTTATGGCTGGGAACGGGTCCCTCCTAGGCTTTGCCTTTTACTGGAGGCAGGTTACTCACCAGGCACAGCCAAGGAAGTAAAACCTTGTGCTTGGAACCAGTTTGGGAACAGCTCAAGACCCCCCCTCCCCCGCTTTCACTTTCAGGACACCAGCATGACAAATACCAAGTGCCACTGGAGCTCTGCTGGAAGTGCCCTCTGATCCAAAGCATCACTCCCTCGGGGAGGACAAGGAGCACAGGGTGAGCACTTCAAGTCCATGGCAAGCCAGAAGCTGGAACTCCACAAAGCTCAGCTCCCCTTGGCCCCTTCCTTCACACAGCTGCCCCCACTCAGGCCAGGGAAGGGAGCATAAAGCCCTTTGCTCTGCCAGCAGAGGACGGGTGGGGCTCCACGTGCCATGCCGGAGCCAAAGGGTGCAGCCCTGCATTGTAAGCCCCTGCCAACATAGGCCTGTGAGGTCGAGACAAGGCAGGAGGGGAGAGGAGGGTGCAAAGGACAGGGCAGGAGGGTGTGTTTGCCCTCACCCCACACAGTACATGCACCAGAGAACACGAAAGCTGTTCAAAGGGCGCACAGGCAGCAAGGACCACCTGTGTCTCCAAGCCCCAAGTGGGGAGCAGCATCCTTACCAGGATGCCACAGGCTATCAGACAGTCCCCATCCAGCATGAGTAAGCAGGGAGCAACGCAGCAGAACCAGGAAGCACTTGCTGTGTGGGTACACTCCAATGAGGAGCCTCTGCAGCCAGCTACCAAGCCTTTGAGACAAGGACTTTTCCCCAGCCCTCTGGGCTGACAGCTGCTCCTCCCAGAGCTGCAGCTGCTACACTGGGCAACACAGGACCTGCAATGTGCAGCCATGCTCTGGCACGGCTGCAGAAATGACTCTCCCCTCTCTCCACAGCCTGCTTTGTGTGTGTCCCAGGGCAGACCAAGCAGCAGGGGACGAGCTCCAGGCAGGGCAGGGGGGCAGCGAGGGGCCTGCAGGAGCACAGGGGCTCAGGGTGTGCACATTTCTGTATTCCTCCTCCTCCCGCCAGGTCAGCAGCAGCTGCCACGAAGGAGAAGAGCCCCAGCGCCAGGGTAGTGAAAAAACAGGCTTTTATTCTTCATGTGCTGCTCACAGTCACAGCTTGGAGACACTCTCTTGCCAAAGTTATTATGAAACAAATCAAGTCCCAGACTCAGGCCTCGCTCTTCCCCACCCCCAAGAGAGTCAACATTGTACAAAACTCTATTTACAGGGAAAACAGTCAGAAATGGCAAGTCCAAAAAAACCCCCTTGCAATTAAGAAGAAAACGTTCAAGACAAGTGAGACAGTTACACCCTCCACACAGCCGGCTTCCTATTGGCTGCTCCATGGACTAGTATAAGCCCAGAGCGGCTCACCACTGGCTAATATAAAAGAGGAGCCTGGTAATCCTGAATCATGCCACAGCTCTTTCCTTTCCTAAAACACTGGGAAATCACAAAACCCACTTGACCCAACAAAGACTCAGCTGGATCTGCCCTACAGAAGCTGGACCTACCCTACAGAACTTTCAGCAAGACACCCTGGGACTCCCCATCCAAAAGGGAGATCAAGGAGATGGGGCTGAGGGCCAGCTGGCATCCCTGATTGGGCACTTCCCAAGAGAGAACTGCTCTGGCCAGAAGCTGGAATGTCAGGAGCCTTCACATAGGCAGCGGGATGTGTTGGGAAACCTAATAGCTGATACTGTATTTACTGGAGTCACATTACTTTGAAACACAAACCAAGAGGACCAAACCAATATTTGAAAAGGGGGGAAAAAAAGCACACATTCCTCTTCCCAACGGTGCAGCCGTGAGCATTTCTGCCCCTGCCAGCTGCTGCTCAGAAAGCGTAGCGCGTGCGGATGTCTTCCAACTTCTTGGACACCTCAGGTGGGGTCCGGTCCAGCTCCTCGGCCACATTCTTCTGTTTGTTGGGCTCCATGGAGTTGAACTGCTCACACAGGTCCCCATCAATCACGTTCTGGAGGGGCAAGGAGGAGAGAACTGAATCGAAACCACACAGAGGCACTGAACCCTGCCTAAACAGGGAAAAATGGCTACAAACAGCTTGTTCCCAGGAGTTTCTTAATTCTGTCCTGGAAACAAGACCATGCTTGGTGACCTCATCTGCTGAATACCAGCAGTTAGCATCACATTAATTACTGGCCAGCTTGATTAACGAAACAGAAACCCAAAAGGCCTGGGTGCAGCTGAAGAATGACACAAGGCAAAGGAAAAGAGATCTGCCTGGGTCTGAGCCCTGCACTGGGAAGGCTGGGGGAGGCTGTGAGTGATGACAAAGGCAGCTTCAATCAAATGGGAGCAATCTCTGAGGCTGTGTATGCAGCAAATCAGTCTCAAGCTCACTGAGACCACCACCTCTCCACACCTAGAGAGCTTCATCTCCTGGGACAGCGTTCTGACTGACTCCAGACTCATTACTCTGGTAGTAGCTACCACTGGGATCCATCTGGTCAGAGCATTTAGCAGTTCCCAGCTTCTAACAGCTCCTCAAAAGCAGAAATAGGCAGGAACAGCTGTTTCTGAACTTAGATTTCCCTTTCCAGTGGTGGTGGAAAAAACACAACCCAGGGCAGCACTCAGTTTGACCCAGCCACACCAACAGCTACGTAATGTTGCTTCTCCTGGTGGAAAATGGAGATGCTATGGAAGTGGAGAAGTGCAGCTACAGCACCTCTGGGCTTGGGTCTTAGGACCAACCCTCAGGAGGCTCATTACAAGAGTTAAGAAACCAAAACAGACACGTATTAAGTGCTAAGTACTGTTCTCCTAACAGAGTGCTGCTCAAGAGCCAGCTGCCACAGGCACTACACAAGGCATTACTGACAGTACCTCAGTTCTCCCCACTGAACAGCAAGTTTGCCTTGTTCAAGACAATTACCTTGCCTTGCTTCTGCCAGCCTCAAGGCAGCTCTGTGCCCCAAAGCAAAGCAACCCTCTGTGCCCCAAAGCAGCCCTCTGCGCCCCACGACCAGGTGACCCCGCGTGCTCAGGGCTCACCTTCACCGGGAAGTAGTAGGAGCGGAAACTGAGATGGTCTCGCCCACAGAGAGGAGGGTGCTCAGACCGTAAGTGCATTTCCACATGCTGGAAGAAGTCGTGATCCTGGGGAGATAAAGATTGATAAGAGAACAGTTTGGTACACATCAGTGCTGCTAGCAAGGCAAGATAACACCCCTCAGAAGGTGCTCCTGCACTGGCTGAAACACTGCCATTACATGGCCATTTGGGGTTGGATGAGATCATCTTTAAATGTCCCTTCCAATCCAAACAATTCTGTGGTTCTGTGATTAACAGACCCTGTAGAGCAGCCCTGCACATGGCAGCCAAAGTCATGGCTACCCCCTCATCACTTCCATTTGTGAAGCACCCACAGCAGAGCTAAGCAGCCACCCTGCTCAGGATCAGCCTCCCAGGAAATGAGGCATAAAGCAGCTGTGCAGCACGGAGCTGCAGCTCCAACAGGGAATGTCTTGCCATCCACTGCTCCCAGAGGCCACAGCAAATAGAGAACAGAGTACCATCCTCAGGATTTGAAACATCACTGCCTGATCAACAGTTTAGAGGCTACACAAAGCATGCCAAAGGACTCCGCCCTTCTCAGACACTGAATCACCCAAAGCTCCTTGAAAGCACAAACAGATTCAGAAGAACAGTGCAACAAGGAATGCTCTCAACTACTTTACAGAACCAGTGCAGGACTCAGCAAAACTCCTTCTCTGCCCTTCTTCACTGGAGCCACAGGCTCTCCTGTAGCTCAGGTTTTCAGCCACCATGGAACTCTCTAGGGAATGCAGCACATTTAATATACTGGCTGCAGATGGGTGCACAAAAAGCAGCAAGACTGCAGCCTGATGCTTGGGCTTGCTTACCTCATGGGAGGTGAAAGGGACCAAGATTCCTATCCCCCCTGATAAGGTGGTATAAACAAGAGACTCAGAGCCTCCTGGAATCAGTGTGGTCTTCTGCAAGGAAAGCACCGTTTCTCCCACGTGATAATTCATAATCACTTCAGCCTGAAAGGCAAGCACAGAAGCATGTTTTTTCTTTAGCTTATATAAACCATCAAAGGGCTTGAGAGAGGAAAGCAGAATAAATTCAGCCAACTGCTAGTTCTGAAATGCCTTTCTAGAGAGGAAGTGCCTTCCACCTGTGACCAGATGGCAAAACTCAGCTGGACAAACGGATGCAAGTAATGAGAGAAAGCAGCAAAAGAAAATGAGCTGCTTCCATCAAACACACCAAACAGGCTTCAGCTGTGATTTCAGAAATTTGGCTTGCAGCAACAGTGAAAACAGATCACCCATAGCACAGCAGATTGTGTAGAAGCAGAACTGCCAATACATCTTCTGGACAACACTGCAAAGGCCTTCACAGAAAAGCAGTGCATTCTTTTCCTACAATAACCATGTGCTTCCCACAGAGTATTACCTTCTGCGATGCTCCATTAAGCAGTCCCCTGTCCCAGAGAGCTTTGTTGCCTGTGGGATCCTCATCTACCTCATCATTGGTGTTGGGAGGCAACCTCACCTGTGTTGAAAGAGGAAGGAACAATCAGCAAGCTGAAGAGAAGCAGCACATTATCTCTGGAGAGCCCTTGTGCTGTCTGAAAGGCTGCTTTTGTGGACTCTCCAAGAACCACTTTATAATTACAGCAGAATGATCCAGGTGCCTCTCTAAAACAGTCTTTACAGTTATATGACAACTGTGGTATCAAGACCAATAACCCATCACTCAGAAACAGGCATGGCCTCACAACCAGCCTCTGCCTGGCCTGGCACTTGCAGTCACCCTGGGAGGTATGGTCAAACTGATGCGAAGGTGGTTTCCACTAAGGAAACCGTTTGATGGATGCGGGGCAGGAAAACCGAAGAGGACTGATTTGTGTGTGTTGGCCAAATCCTGCAGGCGCAGCATGTGACACTTGCTGAACTCTGCACTCTAAAGCACCCGAGCACACTTCAGAGAGATCAAAGCTCTGCCAGAAAGACCATCTATTCTTTCCTCCTCCCTTGCTGAAATCCAGCCAAGTGGGGAAGTGTTGGCTGACAAAGCCAACTGTGAAGAGGAAGTGACAGAGAAAGCTAAATGCCAGCGATGAGGTTTAGTCAGAGAAAGTAAGAGTGATAACCCTGACTCAAGTTCCCATGGGCCCTTTCACAGCAACAAGCTTCTTTTCAATGCTTACTGACAGTAAGTTTTGAGGCAATATAAACACAAATCACTGGACACCTCAGAAATATGTTTATGACTTGCTGATGCTTTAACTTATTTGCTTCATTTAACAAACAGATAAACTGCAGCTCACTATGCTGACAGTCATCCCATGAAAACAAGTCAATGGTACAGGGCGTTGTCTCCAGCTAATGAGAGATTCTCATTCTTTTAAGATAAATCATGGATGTTTTAAGGGAAAACATGTCCAAAAAGCCCCGACTTCAGCAAGGCACACTCACCACACAGATGTTACCAAACTTGTCTGCTCCAGCCACAGTGTCATAATCCAGGAGTGTTGCTGTAGTGACCCACCGGGGGTAAGTGTCATCAGCAAAGATGATGAGCTGGTTCTCATTCCTTTTGTAACGCACCCAGATGAAACTCTCCTGAACGTCTGAAACAATCACTCTGTGCCCAATGGTTTGGATCCCACAGATGTAGTTGGCAATGTGCTTTTGAGAGAGAACAGACAAAACCTGAGTGCTTCAAACACAGAAGCACAACCCTACTCCAGCTGAAACACTATTTCCCCCCATGAACTACAGCTTGCTCCCCACTTTCCATCATTTCCTCTAAAACCACCCCTCATTTCTGCCATACCACATACCTCAATCTAAATACACAATCAATACAGGGCAACCTAACATGCACCACATGGCATTCACAGCCTTCCCTGTATGAACACTGTCCAGAGAACAAGTGCTGCTGGTGAGCCCATGATTGAAGATGCCAGGACATCCCTACAGGCAGGCACTGCTTCCATGTCTCCTCACTACATGGTCATGGAAGGTCCAGGAAGGAAAGCTTTAATTTTTCATGTGAGTCATGTTTTAGGGGAAAAAAAAAAAATAAACTAACAAAACCACACAATAAAAAAAAACCACCCCTACATGTTCCCAGTCTGTCTGTTAGCTTGCTATTTATGCAGTAATGCTACTGGCACAGGTTCTGCAGCTTGCACGAGAGGAGGAGCAGCAGGCAATTAAGAGTTAGAAAATCACGCTCTGCAATTTCTTTTCCTAAAGTACCAGAGATGCTCAGCAAGAAGGACCATCTACTTCAAGAAGAAAATCTCCTTTTCAGCATTCTGGGGATCTGACAAGGTGGTCATATGCAACCTCCAGCTTCTGTCCCCCAGCTGCTGATCACCCAAACTAATGAAACATTTCCAGCAATTCTCTTCTATCTTGCTAAGACCTCTCACATTTGCAGTAGCCAAAGGAACAGGTCTGTACAGACCCCTGCACATGGTCAGTAACAGCCTGCATTGAGCTGGGACAGAAAGGAACTTACAGCACTACTGTCAGAATGGTGATAAGAAAATGGTGTGTGTGGGGGATGCAGAGGGGCAGCACAACTGCCCAGTCTAGTCCAGCACTCCTCTGGATAGATGCACCCAGCAGGGCAAACACACAGCTCTGATGACCAAGTAAACAGACACACTTGGGCTGGAATAGCAGCTAAACCCCATGTTTCACTCCTGCTGCAAAGTATCACTCATTCCAAATTGACAGCTCTGGTGAGGAACACAAGGCAGTACCTTATTCTCACATTTCCGAAGCAGTTTCTTCTTGCCCAGGTCATACACACGTAGGAGCTTTCCAACTCCAATTAAGACTCGGCCTTGGAATGGAGCAATGGCTGCAGGGACCTCCTCCACAGGGGTCTAGAGAGAGAAGAGGAAGATTGTGAAATCCTCATTAAGAGAGCTAACCTTACATAAAGCTTCAGATGAGATTCAGCTAATGGTATGGTTGAAGTTCACTGGCCTGTACCAAGGCCTTCAATGTAAAAGGCTAATAACAATCTTTTTCTACAGGAGAAGCAACAGGTCAGTCCTTCACAGGCCTTTTGACTGCAGCAGGTGTCACACATAGAGCTAAGAGAGCCATGGGCACTCACAACACACTGCTGGCAGTGCACCTTAACTGAAGCATAGGACTGCTGTAAAAACCCCATACTGGGCAGACAGCAAAAGAAGACAACGGTTTGGGAACTGGTTGCCTCAGTTCTTAGTTTTGGTTTACATCCTACAGAAAAGCTTTAGACTTTGCCTAAATCTACCCAAACTGCTTTTAAAGCAAGGCATGAATGTAATTCAGTCATCTGACACTGCCAACAAAGAAACTGTTAAATATGAACAACTGCAGTGTGTCCACAATTTCAGTAACTCAGACAGGGTTACTGTGAAAAATCTCCCACCACTAATCAATCCAAAATGATAAGCCACAGCAGAGAAGGAGAGCTTCCAGTTACAGCATTCCTAGCTTGGCTGTACTGGCTAAGAGAAGTTTATTTCACAACTTCAGCTCTGTCAACTTCCCAGTGGGTGTTCAGTGGCACCAGAAAAGGCCATGGTCCAGGACAGAACCCACTCACTGCATCAGGACTCTGGGAAGTGAGTAAGCCATAACATTCCTTTCCATGTGTTCATCTGCTTAAATCTCAGCCATGCTAGAAGCATGTGGGAAGAACAGTAATTTTTCTGCTGAAATTTTTGCTGATGCCCCCGAGACCTATCAAACAAGTTGGTCACTAATAATTTTTACACACAATCAAACAGCATCCAAGGAAGATGACAGCTCACAACAGCTGCACATGGTCAGCCAAGGACTGATAGTCTTAGCACCAGGGTTCAAGTGACCCAAGTATGAATTTGCTCTGTAAACAAGTGCTTAAGCAGCTCTCTGAGCTCATATTCCAGAAAGCAAACAGAGCCATTTCCCTCCCCTCCCTAACGGGCATGAAAAACACTGCTCCTTTCCAATTTACCCAATTAGATGGGTAAAACTGGGACTCTTGCAAGATCCATGTTCAATCCTCAGCTCTGCAAAAGATGTACCAAATGATTTTGTAGGAGGCAGCTAATTTTCTTCAAGGCTGCTTCCAGTGTCACGATAATCCTGCCCAGGATGCACAGAGTACTGCAATATTACTTCAGCACTCAGGCAAGTAAGAGCTACTCCAACACTCAGCCTGGAAGTGACCCCATCACTCCCCTCACCTTGTGCAGAAACTCCAGCTTCTCACCACTATTCACCAGCTTGTATGTGTAGACAAACCCCCCAGCAACCGAGCGTGGGTTCAGAATCAGGTCCTTGGCGACTCCCACCAGCACGTACCACTCATCACCAGTGTTGGAGAACCGGCACACAGCCACGCTGGAAATGACAGGGCACACCAGGACATCAGTGTCATCACCACACTAATGCTGCACACCTGGACTGGATTCCCTGACAGCACAACCTGCACCTGCCCAGCAGAGATTTGAGAGTCCAACCCTTCAACGCGGCCTTTTCCTTTTAAGAGGTCACTTTTCCTCCTTATAGAAATGTTTAACGCAGATTTGTTCATTCTTCCACTCTCCATACGTGTTCCAGCTGTCACATATGCCCAAAGCATTTTACGTTTTCACAATGCCCAATGTTACTTTACACTTTCACAGGCTGGACAATGCCTAGCAATGTGCAAAACTCTACCAGAAGCTGTTTTTCAAAGGCTGTTCCCATTGGGACATACACAAATAACCTTCCTCATCTTCCAGTGTTATTTCCTGCTCAGGAAATAGCTCAGGCAGGTTGGAAATGGCAGGTCAGCCTTTTGGACTAACATGACCTAACTGTACTTCACCTGCTGAGGCACTTGCTATGCTTCATGGTTATTGTGTTGGTTTTCCCCTCCAGTCCTCTAACACTTCCCTTTCCATTTAATCTATCCTCAGTTTATCCGGATGAGAAGGAAAAGTGAGAGATAACAGCACCTTCTCTTGTTCCTAGCTCTCTTATCTGTCATTTACACCCCTGTGTTGTTCTTCAGGCACTGGGGTCCAGCAACCACATTTGGTGCACCACCAGCTCTTAATGCTATATGCCAACAAATCAGGGTTGGAAGGGAAGGAAAGGCAAGACAAATCACTTCTGGAATTTCAAGCCAGTCTCTTGATAATATGTTCCATCTGGATTCAGGCTCAGTAAAAGAAAGCAAAAGGAAAAAACACCTAAGCCTCATCACAACCAGGGACTCTTGCTACAACTGGCAATGCTTCTTACCTGAAAGCAGCTTCATTCTGCTCCAGCTGGACCAGATCTAATGTATTTCCTTGGATGGGGTTCATCACTCTGATAACAGAGGCCCACTGACCATTCCCTGCCTTGGGAGCACCAAAGATGGACTCAGGAAGATTCTCATTCAGAAAGGCTGCAGCCATCTCTGCAGCCAGCTCCCTCTCATCCTCACCCGCAGCCTCCACCATTTCCTACGGCATTAAAGGACAGGAGAAAAGAACAGCTCAGAGATTTCCTTTCCCAGTATGCTGATGCTCTGCATAGAATACAACTTCCCTGTTTTGCCTAAGCCCAGGTATTCTGGGGAAAGGTACTGCCTGTGAAGACATAAAACCCATTAAGCCCCAAAGCTTCCACCCACCCTGAGCTTATTCCCCAGGGAGCCTCTACAGCTCAGAGCACGGCTGTGTCAGCTCTGCCCTGACCAAGCGACAGCTGTCTGGGGAGCTGTTTCTCCAAATCAACAACACTGGAAACAATCCTGAGAAGAAAATAAACAATCCACTGAAACACAAGCATCTTCAACCAACCACAGAAACCCCACAGAACAGTGTTACACAAGCAGGACTGTCCTCCACTAGGGTGGCTCTTAAAATATGCCCTAACAACACGCAAAGGAAGAACACTGGGAAGTGGTGCATTCTGCTGAAATTTGTGTTTCGAGGCAGATCTCCACTTCTCCTTCAGTCCCTGCATTCACACAGGGCAGAAAGCCTTGCAGGTAATGGCACCTGGAAACTAATGAGCAGGGAGCACTTCCAGCTGCAGAAGTCCCCTGTTTACACAGATGAGTGTACCTCAGCCATTTGCTGCTTCCTCTGTGCCTTGGTGGCCTCAGTGTAAGCGTTGTGGTCTGTCTCAATGATGATCAGGTTGTTGCTCTCTGGGTGAATGACAAATTTTCGGGGTGTGTACTGCAACGGGAAGGCAACCTGGTTGAAGACTGCTCCCAGCTTCTCCAGTGCCAGAATCCTGGGGGACAAAGATGTAACATGTGTTGAACACGGTCTAAAAACAGCTGTCCAAGAGAACAAAACTGGAGTGGAACTTTTTCTTTGTGAAACTGGCTAGTGATAGAGAGGAGTAGCACCTTTCTCAGGCCAGACAGCAACTAGCAAACAGCTGCAGAGAGCAGAGCAAAACTAACATCCTAAAACGGGAGCCCATGATGTGAGACAGGTGTGTGCTGCAGCATGAGGTCTTTGAGGGCTCTTGCTGTCCCCGGACGCATTCTGACTGGTGCTGAAGCAAGTCTATCCCAAGAGGAACAAACAGCACATGGAAGAAGGGAAGTGCACGTTTGGGGAACACATCATCTGAATCTAAATGTGACATTGACCTTGACACACAATCAAACGCTCCTCAGAGGCACTTCAGTTAAAAAGAGTATGAAAAACACAATGCCAGCTCTTTCTTCCTGTGACTTGCCAGCTGAAATGCCAGTTCTTCTGGCATTTAGTGTCTAAAAACCACAAGTCTTTCCAGAAAGAATGGCTCCTTTAAAAGCAATGAATGCTGTAATATTTCAATGAGGACAGATATGAAAAAAGTGCCTGTTCAAGTGCATACAGCACAGCATCTGAATTTGTGGTCCATTATTTTCATTTATCTTTTTAGTAACTCAGCTGAACTTTAAAAAAGGCAACAAACACATCCCTGTCATGCCTCTGGTTTCTGAATTCACGTGGTTCATTTCCTGCAAAGCAGCCAATTCAGATCACAAACCACAAGACCCTAATACATAACAGGTCCACATTTATTAAAAGCTTCCCTCTCTCAGGATCAGAAAATTGAAGAATAATTTTAATTACACTTATTATAAAAAGCTAGAAAAACTGAGAAGCACATCCCATTTCTTTTTGAAAGCATAACTTTCCTTAAATTGTCTGTTTTCTGAAATCCATCCAAGTGTTTCTATCAAATGATTATCCATAATAAAAAAATCTTTTTGAAGTCAAGTCACTTTACCTCTTTCCTTTTGAATGTCAGGTGGAATTAACCACCGCTTCACCTGCCTGGCATCCCAGCCCGGAAGCATTTGTGTTTCCCTTCTGGTGCTTACCTCAATGTGTTTGTGGAGATGGCCACAATGCCCTCAGGGCACTGCTCAGAAGCAAAACCAGATGCAAACTCCAGTGTCTCGTAAGACAGGGGAGTCAGGTGGAAGCGTGACTGATAGGAATAACTAAGCCAGGAACGGCTTGACATGGCCAGCACCTGGGAGAGACAAGCAGCAAATTTATTCAGTCTGAAAATGGAGGCAAGCTCACTTTATGCAACAGGAATGGATCAACAGTGCCCAACTGTTCCCCACTGCAACAACTGAATTCTTGTGGGTGGACTCCACCCAGCTCAGAGAACACCTGAGGAGAAGACACTCCTTACTTTCTGCTTTCTCTGGAAATTGCATATGGCACGAAAATTAACTTTAAAACACTATCACGACAACAAATACTCCAACTGAGGTGCACTAAAACTATTACCTGTAAAAGCAAAGATCAGCAATACTGTCATATCTCCTTTTTCATAAGCTAGTTCTAATGGGAACAGGTCTTTTAAAATAAAGATTTACTGCTTTGTCACAACCCAAGTGCTGTTCCACTCTCAATGAAATTTACTGAAAATCATCACTAGCCTAAATCAAATTATGAGAAACAAAGGAAGCAGACTGACTTCCAAACTTTTCAGCTTTATACATTTGGCTAAATGAGTTTCAGTGCAACCTTACTTTCTGCCTGAGTGACAACAGCTGATCTCAAAGCAGAAAAGCACTTGGTTATTCTACAGGTATTCTCTGCTAGAGCTGCAAAGCTCCTCATCTCCAAGTTACAGGTGGCAGGAGCAAGTTGAAGATTCACCCAGTGTACCTTAACACTACAGCAGAGCTCGAATTCCCAGATCCAAGCCCACTACGCTGATCAGCAGTATTTCTCAACTCTGAAGGTGTCATCCAAAAATGAGTCAAGCAGGGGGTGGCTGATTTCCCCAGTGCCACATCAGAAGGGCTGGAAATGGCACTTCTGATGAAACACATTCTTCCTTCTATGCCAAATCTTGCAAATATTTTCCTTGAACCACGTATGGCAGCTGTCCAGCCCTTGGCTGAGCTATTCTCGACATGCAAGGACACAACCATTCCCTCTATCAAGCATTCAAGGGTAAGTTTTCTGCACAGAGCTCTCTCCATCTCTCTTGTGCACTAAAGCAGGCAAGATGTGTCTCTAAGCCCAAGAACCTGCTCAGAGCTCTCCAAGCACACTGTAAATACAGCCTATGGGTCAGATGAATCCTAGTTCAGAGAAGGCAGGGCAGCACTACACAGCAGTAAGAGGAGTAAGAACAAGCCTGTTTGTGAAAGAACAAGCTGTGAGCCAGGCAGCTCCATAATGAAGTCATTCTACTTCCCACCCTTACCCAGAGGGTCCTGCTGTGCTGCAGGGATGCTTCCCCACCCTGTCCACCCATAAGAAAATCTGGGATGCAGTGCCTGGGGAGTGGATCTGCCCCCCTGCAAGAGCTCGCCTCCCTTACCGCCTCTTGGCCTTGCATTCGGACACGGAAGAGTTTGACAGGCCGGGAGCCGAGGTATCTGGTCCTGGTGTCAGAGAGATCGCCGGTGACAGGGTCCAGGACGGTTCGCAGCAGCACACCGTTCTTGATGGCAGCAAAACAAAAAGATTCAGGTTGAAGGTAAGAAGTAACTTACTATGTGCATAATTTAAAACAATTGAGACAGGCAGTTTCTGAAGAATTAGCTGTTTGTTTTCCTAGCTGTCAGTACAATTCTCCCCTACAGGCATATTTTTTAATAGCAAAGAAAGCACAGCTCCTGCACAGTCCTACAGGACAGAAAGGACTGCCTTCAAAATAAAACACAGACCGAGGACTTTAGTATATCACATAAGCCATAAAGTATATCACATAATCCACCCGAGGGTGGATTCCAGATCCCCATCCCTCTTGGTACAAAGGATTTACCAAAAATCTCATGCTCCTTAAAAAGAGTTTGCATTCTGACATCAAACCTGAGGCATGTGGAAGAACCTAAACTGTGATGATTGTTTTTACCACATGTTGAATTGTCAAAACAACATTTTTTTTGTCAAAGATCAGAGAATCTGTACTGGATATAACAAAAAGCTGTATATAACAAAAAGCTGTATAACAGCAAAGTTATTAGAGCAGAGCCTCTGCTTGTGGGCAGTTACTTGTTTGATACTCTGCCCTACAGGCAGTTTTTAAAGAGCTGCTTAACATTTCACTCAGAAATATTTCTTAAAATATGCCTTCCTTCTTGAATGGGAAAAGCACAGTCTGTCCTACAAAAAATCTGGTATAATATACTGTCTTTTGACTAGTCTTTAGTCTAAAAATGTAAGAGGAAATTCACACCTCTACAAAGTCATACAGTGAATTCCCAAGTCACAGTTGTCAAACACATGGTAACAAAGACGGAAGTCAGGCTTTGTTTAACAATCCACCTTTCAAGCAAAAGCTCCTCAAGACACTGCCTGTCAGAACCAGGCAGAAACCCCTCACCTGCAGTCCAATGTTCAGGTACAGAAAGCCAATGGAGCCCCTCTCTCCCAGCTCATCCTGCTTCTCTGTGCCACCCATCTCCACGATGCACAGCGACTCAGGCTGTGCGGGCAGCGCCTGCATACTCAGGGGCTGTAAACAATCCTGGGGGAAACAGGAGAGAGGGACAACGCCAGTCAGCAAGGCTTGGCATGGCAAGACAGGATTCAATCTCCATCTAAGGAGCTTAAAGATGCCCTTTTTTATCTCCAGAAAAAAGTATTCAGCACAGGAAAAAGAAAAGAAGTCACAACAGATGCTGGCTCTATGCATTTTGGCAAGCAGGAGTGGTAGCAGCCTGGGCTTTAGAGAAGATAAACTGGATCTTTCCAAAACTGTTCTAGCACCATTTGCTGCTATTTAGCATGGAGTGACCTGAGCAAAATTTAGGTTACTACAACCATCTTTGAACACCTCAACTGTTGCAGGTAGACAAACAGTAAGTTTGGTTTGCTGCCAACTTGCTTGCTTGCTTTTAGTACAGGTACAAACAGGGAGATGAGAGGGGGAAACTCAACAAAAAACCTGCCCAAAAGAAAACACTAGAAGAAAATTATTTTGTGACTCATCAGCTGAGCCTCCAGAGGCATAAGTGATTCTCAATAAAAGCAGGCTATCTGTTACAGAGAAGGATCAAGGGCCACATTTCCTCCCAACCAGCAGAGAAAAGCCATGCAAACTGTCCGTTCCTGCTCACCCACTTGAATATGGAAAGACAGTTTGGATGGATACAGACCACCTCTGGAAGATCCTTCTGAACATTTCAAACCAATGAAAGGCCAAAAAAAGCACAGCTACTCACCGAAGGGTCAAGTGAAATAATTCTGACAGTGTTGTCCACCAGTCCAACAGCAAGGAACCGGGACCGCTGCTCCCCAGGGGGAACGTTGGCCAGGCTCATGCAAACGACGTCGGCTGACATCTCCTTTCTCTCCGTGTACTCATTCAGCTGTCCTGACTGAGAAAGAAAAACTTATGACTTACTAATTAGATACTTTGTTTTTAAACAATGCTTTGGATTTGTTATATAAACAACATCACAATTTCTAAAAAATTTATTTCAGCTACAATTGGAAGAACCAGAAGAGCAAGAGCACACATACACAATTTTCAGGCTCAATTATAAGCTTCAGAGACTTTAATTAGCCATTATATTACCTCAGATAGACACACTCTGGATACACAGGGCTTTGATCTACCCATTCCAGTAGAATGCTCTACTACTGAATCTTTTTCTGCAGGTCTGATCAAGGATCAATCCCTGGCATAACCTATACCTCACTCCTCCCTCCAAACTCATTCACAACATTAACACACATACCGGGTCCATCTCAAAGTAAACCAGTTCTCCTCCAGTCAGTGCTATCACTACTTGTCTTTGGTTCACAGCACATTTTACAATGGTTTTCTTCCCTGGTGTCTTCCATTCATTTACTCTCTTATCTGCTCGGATGTGCCGGATCCCATCTGGATAAACCTGAACGAAAAAATGGTCACACCAATTCTGTATTTACCATCTCTTCACAACTCCCCTTTCACTGGCAGTTCTGACTCGGCAGAAGCCGAAGACAAGAACTGCTCCTGGCAGCCAGTGATCCATCAACTGTGCACCAGGCCGAACCAGCTGCATGATACTTGCCAGCTGGGAGAACTGCATCTTTCAACCACAGCAAGGAACTACTGAAGGATATTTAGGACCATTTTGAACTGGTCCAGTTTCACTTAGCAAGATATAAAAAGGGAAAGGCTGAATCAGCATCATTCTCTGCCAATCCACATCTTTAGACACGTGTTGCACTACTGCAGAAATCACACCCATGCAGCAAGCTGAGAGTGGCAGACATAGCAGACATGTAAGAAGCAGCTTTCCATTACCTGTACCAAAGCATCATCACCAAGAAGAGAGCAGGACAATGTGGGTGTAGTACCCAGGAATCCAGAGTCAGTCACTTCTTCTACAGTCTCTCCGATAGACAGCACCAGTGTGGCGTTTACGAAGGATACAATAATGTAGGCATCAAATTCATCTGGTCAAGGGAGACAGGGGAAAAAAAAAGAGTGCTGATTTAATAAATGCAAGGCTTCCCAACACAATCAGCAGTCTGACAAATGTCTAGCAGTTACTCTTCAGCAGAATTCCTGTGATAATTACAGCTGCTGACAGTATTGCCCAAGTTTGCTGTAGGACATGCTGTCCAAAAGCCAGCCACTGCCAGACTCCAAACAATGCAAGACCGAGCCAGGGATCAAACCATGGTCCAGATCCACAGTCAATTCACAATACTCTGGATTCTGGCAAGCAAGATTCTTGTATATTTTTTTCAAAGAACGCTCAAGTTCTTGAAGCCTTTAAGACAGTTGTCCCCCCTCACCCAAGGAGCTGAATCCAGATTTAACACCCAACAAAGTCAAACAAAATATTCTACGCCAAAAATTTGAACATAAGGACTATCTGCAGAAACCACACCACAGATGTTGCACACAGGAGGTTGCAGGACCACAATCTCTATCTAGCAGCCACACAATAAAAGGCTGCAGAGAACAATTAGGGTGGATTGCAGCAGAATTCAGGGTTAAAGTTGCTCTACCCCCCTCCAGAAGCTCAACTGGCTTCCATTCACACTGTGAGAGTCTCCTGGGATAAGAAACAATTACATTTTTAAGATAGTTGCAATACTGTCATTTATCCTAACAGAAGCAAAGGTCAGTGTTTGCTCTGTAATCCTCAGTACTGGCTTCTCCCAAAGGGGATGCATGAGAGACTCTTGTAGCTTGGACATGGAGGAGCTATGCTAATGAAAATAATCTTAAGAGCTCCTTTGGAAATAGGGAAACTTTGTGGGAAATGAGGGTAGTAGAACTGGGTAAAGCAAATGTCCCAGTTTATTGCTGTCTGCTTTCACTCGGCAGAAAGCCATAGGTCTTAAGAGGGGAAGAGAACAATCTCATTAAAACTGAATAACAAAAGCAACAGAAACAATGAAGTCTATTGGGAAATGGAGCCAGGAGCCTTGGAAGAGAAATAAGATTGCCTCAGAGAAGCAACTCCACTTCTGCTGCTGTTGTCATGCAACTGTTATTTCTTAAAAAGAAAATTCCTTATTTTAACCCAACTCAACCCAAAGCTCAGACCTGGGCACCACAGCATATCTAGTGGAGGTGAGGATGTAAGAGAGCTGTCAGTTTCTGCCCTTGAAAGGAGACTCTCCATAATTTTCAAATGTGGGAGAAGTGGCTAATAACTAACAGAAAAAGAAAATAGAGGGGTCTCACTGGGATGGAAACAGGATGACACAAAATACTGTGCAGCAGCTTAAAGAACCCAAGCTGGGTTATCCAAAACCAATGCTTCAAGAACTAATAATGCTTTTCTTATCCACCCTGTTTAGATGGAAGCATTGCCAAACCTGCTGTGTCACGTTTATAACAAAAAGTTCTTACATACAGTTTAAAATAAGCAAGTGAAAATTTAAAAAACCCCCATCATTCTTCCCTGCAACATCTGGTATACAGACCACAGCTCTGATCAAACTGAAGAGTTCTGTGTAACTAAAGCAATTTCAACAGAAGTCTGTGGCATGAACTCTGTTACTACTCTATTAACTGGTCACAGCCTATAACCTCAAACAGCTCCAAAACCCTACAAACAGGAACTGGTCCATTTGGGGGAATGAGAAAGCAAGAACTGGATCTTCAAAGAGAACCTCATTAGTAACACCAATGACTTGAACACTTGGCTAAACAGGAGAATTCCTCCAACATTAACAGCAGATGATAAGAGTTCAGCAAGACACACACACTGCTTCTTTTCTACACTGAACAGCAATTTCTCCTACAAACTTGCACAAATTTTTCAACACCAGAAGTCTACAAGAATTCCTCAATCATGGAGTTTCTAGCAGTTCACAGGCTAAGCATTTGATTCATAAATATGCCATAGACAGGATGTTCTAAGAATTCCATTTCAAAGACGACTGTTGCTTTCCAAATTACTTCAGAGCTGCTGCCTTCCTCCCTGGGGGCTGTCAATTCTCATGATAAACTACTGTGTCCCAGCTGGAGGTTTAAGCATGTGATTTGGAATAGGACAAAGAACTCCCATCTGAAAACAAAACAGATTCCCTTAGTCCTACTCTAAACGAAAACTCATTCCTACCTCTCAATACTTTTTTAGCTCTTTCTTTCCATTGGCTTACATTTATATTAGAGCATGCCTTTAAGTCTGTGTCAATAATGGTGACAAGTGCATTTTTGTTAGAAGTCTGTTTTGCTTAATGACTCTCTGCTGAAGCTTTTGAAATAAAGGGTTTGATTTACCAGAATTAAGTCAGTGAGTAAGACACACATCTAGGTTCAAACAATAAAATTTTGGTTTAGAAAATATAGCAGCCTAGTTGAAATTAAGAGGACTAAATCCCTAGAGCACACTCAGAAGTGTTTTCAGTTAGAAAAAGATCTACAGATTTTAATATGAAAAGATATCTACTTAGCTCTGCACAATCCCAAGCAAAACATCAGGCTCCCCAGAGTTTTGAACAGATAGACATAATTTTGTATGCAGACACAAGACTTCAGAGATGCTTATTACTGTTCTAATTGCACCAGTCAGCTCCTTTCAGTGAGTAAGAGACATTTTAATGACTCTGAAGAGCCACAGCTGGACTCATTCTCCTAAACATGCATTGCAAGTTTCCTGCAGCTTCATGCACACATCACAACCAGTTATGAAAACATGACATTTCAGTCCATGAACTCTACACTACTGTGCTTTTTATTACTTGTCATGGATTCAGTTTGAGTTAGTCCATGAGAATTCCATTCTTATATGCCAGTCCAGTCCTGACAGCGTTCTCATGCTCCGCAGCATCTGAATTTGCACCGATACAAATGCAGTCACCACGAGCTCAGAGGAGTTTGGTGAGCAAACTGGTGAGTAGTGTCAGAGCTCAGGATCACTCTCAGCTAACAGACTCTGAGGGGATGACAGCACATTTTCCTGGGCTTCTGTTTACTACTGCGCGGCGACTCCGCAGCGCTGACGCACTGCACACTGCTCCTCCAGCAAGAGTGCCAGGTAGGGAATGCTGAATCTTAGCTCCCAGCTCCCATCTGTCAACACAGCAGAGCACACACCTACACCCACAGATACTCAACTGGAATAGAGGGTTTGGTGCAAATTCTACCCACTTCTGTCTCACAGCCAGATGAATCCCATAACCACGGGACATTCCCATGCCAGCAATACCTACAAATGCTCCGAGCACACTTGATCTTTTTCTCTTGGAGGTCTGTACAAAGCAGCTGGGAGCCTAATCTTGGTCTACAAGAGAGCTGAAAATACCCCAAAAACACACACATCCAATTTTAGCAAGAACTGACTGTCCCACAGAGACACAGTTGATTGTTTTGCTTCCCAAGGACTGCAAGATGGACTGAGATCTGCTTTCTACTCCTCAGCTACCGAACTTGAAAAGCAACAATCTTCAACTACACACCAGTTTCTAGAACTTGTTTACTGAAGTGCTTAGCATAACTGTAGCCCCATGCTGTTGGGATTCTCTGTGGTTAACCTGTGGTACTGTAGCCCCTAGCAGTAGGTACACACCTGTGGTGATCAGCACCTCCACCACCAGCCACCTGTGGAAGAAAAAAAAAGGCTTGGTATTGGTAGTGAGTATCACCACGTACCAGCCAAGGTTAGTATTTGCTTTGAAGACTGCAGACCCAGGTGTTTCTTACAGAGGCCTTGCAGCACTCACACACTGCAACACTGAGGCAGAGCCGGGCAACCCCAAACTGCCAACTGAGCCCTCAAGGGCACTTTAAAGATTACATACATGTTTGAAAAGGTTCTGCACTCTTTCTGATTAAAACCCACTAAAATAATTTCTGAATTCTAAGAATTGGAACTTGGGGATCAGTTTCACAGAACTATAAACTGTATTCAGTGAGTAGCACAGCTTAACAGCTACAGATTCCAGCCTTTCTGAAATCATGGAGATGATCATGGTGAAACTTGGAGAATTTGGAAGGTGGAAAGAAGAGCAGGCAATGAGACTGGTCCAATTCCTGCAGATCGTCAATGGTCCTTTACCTCCTGAAAAGTCAGTCTTCTTCTGGAACCCCAAGAGAAAAGACTTTAAAACTGTAAGGTGATGTCAGAATCCTCCAGTCCTCAGAGGAAGAAAATCTTACCAACTTCTTTTCCAGAATGCCAGAGAAAAGGTTTTCAACAAACTGAAACGCATCTTTTCAGAAAACCAAGTATTTTTTTTGTATGAACTGTGGAAATATTTTCCTTTTGACCCTTTTATTTCCAGGGGACATGAAGACACTTTATGCTCAAAGTTCCTCCCTTGTTGCTTAGGCAGTACATGAGTCTCAGGACATGAGCACAGTAATTCATGGCAGGTCTCACATGGCAAGGTAAATCCCACTGCAGAATTTGAAATTCGCACACAGTTACTGGTTCCCTGGAAGACACACTGCTCTGCTTAAATACAAGGTATCATGTCACCATAGCAGGCTAAGGCCTCTATTGCAACAATCTGGCCTTTCTAGATCCCGCGCATAAACCTAGGGAAGTCTTTGTGAGAGTTATACAAAGCACTGCTTGGGAAATAATCCCTGAGACTGCCAGTACCCAGTACAGATTCCCTACAAGCTTTTTAGGTGTTTCTGTGCAGTTCTCCTCTCACCATCAAAAGAAAGGCAGGAGAAGGAACTACATTTCCCCTTGTACATCAGTAAGGCTATTATTTTAGATCATGAAATTTAAAAAACCCCAACAACCAACCAAATCCCCAGTCCAGTATATTCTGCCAACCTGTAATCTTGATCTTCCCAGAATCACCAACCTTCTACACGCTGCTGGCTTTTGAATAGAGAGTATGTCCTAGTCCAGAGTGGTTTTTTACAGATATGCACAGAAGTAAATAATAAAATACAGACACTGTTGCCGATTTATCATTTTTGTTCCATAATTTGTATCCCACTCTCTCACAAAGAGCTGATTACTGCAGTTGTCAACACACACATGAAGAATAGTGAGTACGCTCCAACAACAAGAATAGCTGCTGCCTGCTGATCCTTGAGCAAGAACTTATGGGCAAAAACTTATGGGAAGTGGGAATGCATGAGAAGTTCAGCAGCTTCAGGCTGCAAATCTACAGCTGACACAGCATACTGGGTGATGGATGCAGCTGCAGGCAGCTGCTTCTTTGTCAAAAGGAAGTGTGACAATACGAGGGGACCAGAGGGTGGGTGGCTTCTAAAGACAAGCAGGTGGCTGCTGACTCAAACCACAATTTCTGGGGATGGCACACAAGCATCACGCAGCACCATTCCTACCTCCTTGGACAGAAAAACAGAAAACAACAACAAAACACACACAAAAACATTATGACTTCCCTGTGCTTCAGAAAAATACTGCATACCTTCAACATGTCTCCTCACAGTCCATACAGCATTGGGGTTACCAGGCAGCTCTGAGACGGCCATTTCGGATACCTAAGAGTAAACAGGAAAAAGGTTCTTTTGCAAACAGATGTTTAGACTTACTAGAGTAAGCAATCAAACCACCAGCAGTTTTTAAGCTTTCCCACAACTGGGCAGGAAAGCTAACAATTCCCAATTCTGATGCTCTCAGCCCATGCCGGATGTGCTACAGGGCAAAATATGGTCAGCAATGACATGGCAACATCATTGCTCTGGATGATCAGCTTTAAAACAAGGTCATCCACCTCCAGCAGAGATCAACAGCAGCTGGCAGACACCAGGAATGTTCCAGCTCAATACACTCAAGTATTAGAAGAGAAAAAATGCAGGTTTTGTTGAAGTCAAGTAAACAAAAAGCCTTTGAAACTGTAAGAAAAAACAGTACAACCCTTCTATTATATCTCAAGAAGCAAGAGAAAGTAGCTCTCCAGACTACAGCAAAAGGAGAATCCCCTCATTTCAGCACCTTTATTTCAAGGATTTCCTCACACCATCCTCATCTCTCAGGTTGTTTACTTCTAAAGTGCTGGATGTCTTACCTCAAGTCCATGTCTTAAAACCCTCAGGGAAGACCTGGGCCCCCGACCACAGGCCACATACAACTGGGGTGTGTCTTCATTGGCCAAATCTGCTATCTGTGTGGAGAAAAAGTGTCAAAACAACATCCATGGAACAAGAAAATAAAACTACATCCATATATCACACTAGATATTGCTTCAAGAATGTTTTTTCAAACACCAAAAGCTGTGGAGACACCATGGGGTGTTCCAGCTGCTGCCCTGCATGTTAGGTTTTACCCAAACTCTTTGCAAAGAACTGGTCTGATGGTCAACAGAGAAGCATAACAGCATAATTGGCTGACACCCTGTGTTTAGATACATATTTATTGCCACAGGAATCAAAAGCTACCAGGCTAGGTACCAATCTCAGGCAGCTGCCTGAGACCTCTGCAGATTTGCCTTTCTATGAGTCTCTACTTGGAGCAGAATTTCTGGAAACCTGGAATAGCACAGCTGGTGACTCCACTTACACATGCAGTAAACAGGAACTTGCTGATGGCAACATACCTGACAACACAGAATAGGAGACAAACTGTCCAACTCATCCACCAGCACCAGGTTCTTCAGAGGTCGTGGCTGAAAAAAGAATGTATCTCCTTCCTCAAGAGGCATGGCAGAGGAAAACTCTGGCTCCTCATCATCGTCCCCCAGGTGAGCTATCTGGTACAGGTAACTTGAGACAGAAAGAAGAGTGTCAGCATGTTCAGAGCAAGGCTCATGCAGCCTTCTTTAAGCAAGGTTTAATCAGACATTTAGGTAGTGGGGAAGAAAGAAATCCAACCGTACATTGTACAGTTATTAATATCTGGCTTTAAGCATTATCTTCTGGGTGACAAAATATTTAAAAAGAATGAGAGGCCTGCAAAGAAAAAAAACCCCAAAACCCATGAACAAGAAACCCACCCACAACCTCCCAGCTTCAGCCCTTCACATTTGCAGCTGTCACTGGCAAAGCATCTCAGAGTTTCAGTGTTTTGTTTACCCTTGAACCTTTCAGATATTCTAGTGTTAAAACCAAAGCACCAACTGACAGCTGAGGCCAAAAGCAAGGCCAATGGCTAAGACTTCAACTCCACAGTTATTTTATTGGAACACTCTCACCTTTTTAACCATACTATTTTTAACCACATTCCCTATTCCAATTTATGAGCCTAAATAACACAACAATCAAATAAAACTTCAGAGAAGATATAAAAAACAAAAAAACCCACAGAAAGATACACCAAGTTACTTCCTGGTTTTAATAAAGCCCGAATATGGCTTCCTCAATTCAGATTCAGTCCAGCAAACTGGCTGGGGCTCCCTCAGGTGGCTGACTGCAGATACAGTCAGGAAAATCTCCACTCCTGAGAATCCCCCCCCACACACACAGTTAAGCTAAACTTCAAAGGTGTGAATGATCCTTTAGAGTTATTTAAAAGCCCAAATATGAATTAAGAGAAAGCCTCAAGTGTTCATCTAGTAAGGAAAGGAATACAGCTACTATAAGAAACCCTATTTACTTCTGAGTGGGCCATACACACAAGAATTCAAAACTATCAAACTAACTGAAAAGGTAATTCATCTAGATATGTGATAAACCCTACACAAACAGCAAGTGCTCAATTTTCCCAAAACCTGCTGCAACAGCAAGTAACCTTTTGTTCTCTGCACTTCATCATCTAATCCGAGTTCAAACAAGAAAATTCCCCTATTCATAGTCTAATCCAACTGTTCTCAAGCCCTCTGAACAAAGCACTAATTTACCCATTAAATCAGAGATATTGTCTTTCTATGCACAGTAAGTTCAAGGGACAGTTTGCAGGCCTGAACAGAACCAGTCTGTTTCAGGGGAAAAACACTGATGTAGAATTGTTTACTCACTGGTTTCCAAATTCAGATGCCACAAAGAGAAACCCTGTTTTCAGCACACACATGGCAGCAGCAACAGGAACAGTGTCAAAGTACTTCAGTCGAATCTCTGTTACCTGAAAGCAGATGAAGATGTGACTGTGATGGTGAAGTACTGGAGCTCCATGTGTGTGATTTAATAAAACATCTGCCCAGCTATCTTCTCCAAAGAAATAAAGCAGGAGCAGGCCAGGCTTAACACATCAGTTGTTTGGGGCACCAGGTTATAAATCCCAAAATCCAACAGACTATTTGAACACACAAGCCAGGATTCCTGTTTTATTCCAAGACTTTCTGCCTTTTGTAACACTGAGTCAATTTAGAAAACAAAAGCTGTAAAAATAGCAAGATGCTTAAGAGAAAAGGAATTTGCTTCACTGCACACTAGCCATTCTCCAGCATTAGGAAAACAACTGTCCTGAGTAAATTTCTAAATTTGATATGGTCACAACAGCTGTTGGTTAAACATCCAAGAACAATCTTCAGGCACTTGAACATCACAGAATCACAGAGTATTCCGAGTTGGAAGGGACTGACAAGGATTATCAAGTGCCACTCCCGGCTCTGCACAGAGCAACCCCAAAAATCACACCATGTGTCTGAGATCATTGTCCAAACACTCCTTGAACTCTGGCAGGCTTGGTGCCTGCTACACATCATCCCCTGTACCAAATATGACATGTTTAGATGGAGAAATTAACATTCAACATTTATTCAAAAAACCCAACTAATCGCACTGCAGCGGAGATCTCTTCAGAGCAGAATACTAAAACAAGCAGCAGCAAGCCACTGCAAGCCTGTGTTCAACTCACAGACCAGCTGTACCAAGCTAGGTACCTCAGCTTGCAAAAATACTGATTGCAGCATGTAAATACTCAATTAAGAGACTAGAGGGTACTTGCTGAAATCCAGGGAAGCTAAGTTCCGCAGAATAAGTTATTGAGATACTCTCCAGGAGGTTTATGGACCACAGTTTATATCTTTTAAAGAAATGGCCACCTCTAGAACATTTTAAGTATGCTCAAGTGAATGCAGGTTAATCCTCACAGGATTTTGCAAACCTTTCACCGTGTCTCATTATAAGTAATAGCCACAGTTGTGACCAGTGTTAACTGTATTACAAATCACGTCAAGCACGTGCCCTTACACAGCTAAACTCACAACAGTAAATACATATCACCTGAGAGAAAGTAATAGACTAAGGTCTCTTGTCAATTAATGCTTCTGCATTCATATGAGGCTTACCATGTCTTCATCAGTCTCCAGAGTAATTTTGAAGATGTCTCCCTGCTCTGTCTGGGCCAGGAAGAAGAACATGGATTTGGTCTTATGTGTAGCAGAGCAGACAAAAATCATACCCCTCTCTGGGTCATCCAAGTCATTCTGTCAGGAAAGACAGTGGAAGTCAATGGTGGAATTACCTGACAAGCGCAGAGGTGATTTCACTGACTGAAGTATTTCCATTTCACAGGTGCCTTAAGTGCTCACAGCACGTAAGAAGGCTTTTAACACAAAGCACATCCCTTCGTTACACCCGTAGTCACCCTTGGTACATCTGTGCCCCAGAAGGACATACAGCTGGGACACTGTGCCTAAGCATCATCCCTCATTTTTTGTACTCTCCTCTCCAGGCAACTCTCACATATCAAAGCCAAAAACACAGGAAAGGGCTGTAACCCACACACAGCTGGTTTTGAGCACCTTGGCAGGTGTTCAAAGCACTGCATTCCCAAAACCAGAGAGAGAAAGCAGCCTTAGATGAAACAGAGCAGTTGTTGAATTCACCTGCATCTACAATTGCCACCATTCAGCATCTCAAGTAATCCTATCGTGCACTGACAGTGCTGCCTGATCAGAGTCTTTGGAGTATCTCCAGTATAAATCTCAGAGAAGAGACATGAACCACACTCATCACTTCAGGCTATGCCCACCCCAGTCCTCCCTCCCAGAGAACACAGAGCCAGGTGAGGTAAATAAGCCAATGTGTTTTTAACTCCTTTTTTCTTACTTTAAAACATTCCTGATGCCCTTAACTTTGAAAGGCAAATTCCAAGCATCCATAACATTAAAAAATTCTCACCCGTCTCCTGGGAATTGGGCATCTGATATCAGGCTGGTCACCAAAGTTTTTGTAAGTAATATAGTTTTCAGAACAGATCAGCACCCCGCTGGGGCCATCAGAACCACCAGGAACTGAAAGAAAATTATTAGAAGAAAAGCCTTTACCACAGTTCTGACTGGCTGCCTGCAGAACATTTGGTTTTCTTTACAGCAACGTCATTTCCAGTACTCTCCATCACCCTGCATATACAAATTTGCTCTTATTGAAAAGACAAAAGACTGAGTACAGCTGCCTGTGCCACCATGAGAACAGGGCAGATGGAATCAGGGGACCTGGAAGGATGCAGTTTCTGACAAATTGTTTCAGTTTTATCCTTCCTGGCTTATTCTTGTCTAGAAAGCCATGACACACCCAAAATACCACACTAGCAACTTGTCAGTTAAACACAATCCTTGGGTTTCTGGCATGTTTGCTTGTAGAAAAATCCATCGGATGGATTAACATCTTTAGTTAACAGAAGCGTTTCTAAAACCATAGTCTGTGATCTCAGTGTAACAAATCATATCATCAAACAGATTCAGCACAGTATTTGGTGTCTGTCTGACACCTGCCTACTGGAGATGCAACAGGGCAAGCATACAAAGATGCTCTCCTAGCTCAGCATCTTTTGTGCTTGGAGAGGAACCTGCAGCAGTTGCCCTGGTTGAAGGTGTTATACTGGCTTTGAATCCAACCCCTCAAAGTGGGCTTTTAGTCCATGGATTTATCTACTGCCTTTAGCTAATGGAATCCCATTTAAGAGAGTACAACAGCACCTAAACATTAACTAAAACTAAGTCCTTTTGCATTGCTACCAGCTAATTTCAGGAGCACTCTCAAACTGCAGCTGCTTCATTGAATACTTGTGTATTTCCATGTGTGAACCACCCCTCATTACCTGACTGCAAGGTCAATTAATTAACTTATACTACTGGCTCAGACTACAACTGGAACAACTCCTAAGATGTAAAGACTATTGACTGTTTTCCTGGGGAATGGGAGACAAGTAGACCCATGCAAAAACAACTCTGTGGGTGGTACCTGTTATGAGGAAGTTGCCATGCTCTTCCAGGGGCTCACTGTATTTCCTGACAACGTGGTTCAAACCCAAGTCCAATTCATAAAATGTCAATGTCTGTTGTGTGTTGGCTGCAGCTTCACCTGTTGGATCATTGTCTGCTTCCTAAAACAGAACACATGGAGGTGTCTTTGAAAAAAAGGATTACAAGGAGGAGCAAAGCTGATGTGTGGAAAAACAGTTTTGAGTAACAACAGAATGGAGGCCAAAAGACTTCCTGGAAGCTGCACAAGAGAAGTTCAGACCAAGAAAACAGGCTTATTTTTCAGTTGAAAAGCAAAAAGAATCACCAAGACAGAAGAGACTTGCCCATTCTGGCTGAAGGTAAGACAAAAAGCCAGTAACCTTGTCAAAAATGATGACTCAGACAGCAGAAGCAGCCAATGCTCCCCAATGACAGATGAAGAACAGAATAGTAATAACAAAGGTCAAAAGACAGCAAAGGGAGATGAAGTTCTTCTCACCTCATAATCCATTTCCAGACAAGCAAACATTGGGTTTTCAAACCCCACATCGACTCCCACAACATGGTAGACCAAGGTATTGGCCTTGTGGGCTTCCAGTGGGGAGGAAATGGTGAGTCGAGCAGCAGCATCTCTGTTCAGGATATACACCAGCTTCTGCTTTTCAATGGCACCTGCAAGGAAGGACAACAGCATGTGAGGCCCATTACTTGATAATCAAATCTGACCATACCTGCAGCTCAAAATCAAGCTGTAACTTGGCAAGAGAATGTCAGCATTACTTCAGCTGAAGTTCACCACTGGTGTTTATCTCTGTGCCACCAATTAACCTCTAATGTCTCATTTTAAATCTTTCAGCTTGCAAGCACAAGATGACAACTTCAGGCCTTTAAAGCCGAAGCCTCACCCTTTGAGCTACATTATTCCATCTACAATGGCTTGAGGCAGATCTACTCGCTCTTTTTACCACACAAGAGATGATAGACTGCAAGGGAAGAAACATCCAGATGTTCTCTATTTAAAACCAGTTGGTATGACAACTTTTCCACAGAAATATTTTAAATAAGAGAATGTATCCTTGCCTGACACACAGCATCCAAAACATAAAAAACACCACTCAAATATCAACATGTATGGCACAACTGTGACTGTGCTACTTTCTCACCCAGGAAAACCAGACATGTTAGAAAATAAATAATATTATTTACTGGTATTCCCAATATAAAGACATACTAGTAAACTACCATCAGCACTGCACAGAGCTGCCTTCAGCAAACTGAGAAAGTTCCATAAACCTCATGCTGAATCTTACCAAAAAAATTCTCCCAAGTGTCCTTCTATCTGTGAAGCCTGATCAGAAATGCATCTGGCTGTCTCCATGAGACATATCAGAGAAGAGACATGAACTCAGAACATCATTTCAGGCCATGGGAACTGACTGGCTACTCTGCAGCACTGACACCTGCAATCCCATCCTCTCTCCCAACACATCACACTTCAGGGCTCTGCACACTGCTAAGCAAACTGGTCTCTTTACAACTTGTTTTGGTTCAGCATTACAATTTATTTGTGCAATTCCACCAGCATCAAGGAACAATTCTGAACGCCTGCGTACTCCTTGACACAGCTCACAGCCCAAAACACTGCCTGAGAAACAATTCCAATTATACCTGGCAGAACCCTGCTCCAAAATAAATATCCACAAGACACAAAATAAAAATAGTAAGAACACAAGCTGACAGAGACTTACTGATCATGACAGCACGGCCCTTTGGGTCCACAGCCAAGTACTGGCCTGGAACGATTCTGCGACATCCACTCTTGCCAAAGGTTTCCTGATGGATCTTCTCAAACACGTTCTTGGAGGGCTGGTACTCCAGAATGACAATGCGCCCCGAATCGCTGCCCACCACGATGTAGTCTTTGGTCCCCCCTGTCAGCCTAAAGGCCATGAGGGACCGGATGACTCCAAACACTTCCACAGTCAGCAGAGTGTGAACCTTCCCTGTGTTGGGATCAGGGCGGAGTAACTCCAGGATCTTGCCCCGGGACACAACAATTTCTTGTTGTTTGGTTCCTGAAGAACCCAAAACATGAGCATGAGTCAGCAACAACAGAGCACAACACACGACTTCAACAAGCGCTACAAGGGAAGAAGGGGAAACTTCCAAATGCCAATTTTAGGATTACCATGGAGAAATTCAAAGAAACTTATTTACCACATTAGGTATGACCATTGTCTGAACATCTTTTAACACACCAGAAAATTGGTCAGAATACTAAACTAAACCTACAGATAAATTAGATTGATAAATAATCAAGCCAAACGTCTCTCAGTTTTTCTACAAGCTACTACAGCTCAAGTAACACTCAAGAGCAAATGACAATGTACCCGCAAAAAAAAACCCCAGAGGTACCGAAGCAAACCGTAAAACACTTACTTTTTCTTGTACGATACAAAAAACCTCAAGACATGAGGAGGGAGGAGAAAATTACCTGAGAAATTGCCATGGATAGCAAAGCTAATGCCGGTGGCACGCTGCAACGTTAGGTTGTAAAGAAACATGTTGGCAAGGGATTTGCTTCAGTTTATTGTAGCTCTGGTAATTCTGCAACAAGTAACACAAAACAATAAACTTCTCAAAAGCAAAGCCTTTCATCCAGCAGACAGAACCGCTGCCCTCCCCTGTGTGCACGGATCACTTTACACCAGGAGCCCAACTGCCACCCGCTATTCGGTATTTATTAGCGCGACGAGGCAAAAGGCTCGCCCAAGGTGTCCCGGCTGCCGAGCGCCAGCTGAACTCCTTATTGCCGGGCGGCTGAGCAGGACTTCCAGTAATTACTGCTCATTAGTCACGGCCTCAAGCGTTCAGGAACCAAACACAATTAGGGAAGCCCTCCGGGATCCCGGCGCCGTTACACATCTCTGACGCCGCCGTTTCATTGAACGCGAGTGCAGCCACCCGCAGCTACTCGGGGCCGACTCCTCTCCCCGAGGCTGGGGCGGGAAGGAACCCCAGCACCAGCCGGCCGCCCCGGGCCAGGGAAACCGGCCCTCAGCCTTGGCGAGGCCCCGGCCGGGCACGGAGTCAGCACCTCCCCGCGCTCTGCGGAACGCTCGCCCCGGGAACCGGCCACAGGTCACTGCCCGGCCCGGCCGCCCTCACCCGGCCCAGGCCCCGAGGGGTCCGCGACGCTCCCCCTCCACAAACCAGCGGCCCGTCCCTGCCGCGGAGCCGCCGCCGGGCGGGCAGAGCTGCACTCACAGTGCGGATGGCGGCGGATGCTGCTCCGGCCTAGGCGGGCGCGCCGCCGGCCTTCTCCGCCATTAGCGCCGCGCCTGCGCGCTGCCCTCCCGCGCCTTGTCCACGGGGCTTTCTGTGGGTCCGGCGCGCGCCATGTGGCGCGGGAGGTTGCCCAATGCGGTGCCTGAATGATCGCGGCGCTATGGCAGCTGCTCCCTGCACCAAGACCCCCACCAAGAAAACCCTCGGCCGCCTTCTGGCATGGAGATCTGGAGGGGCGTTAGCTTCCCTCGCTGCCGGGCGAAGCCGAGCGGCTCCAAGGCTCAGGCACCGCCTTCGACGGTCCCGACGGGCCGCACGGCGGTATCGACCGCGTCTGCTGTGTGCCAAGATGGCGGCGGCCACGGCGCCGGGCCCGAAGGCGCCGCTAGGGGAGAGCGGCGGCCCCGCCGCCTCCGCCCTGTCTATGGAGCGGATCCAGTCGCTGACCGATCTGGCGGACCTGGAGGTCGCCTACAGCCGGCTGTGTGAGGAGGAGGTGTGTGGCGCCGGGCATGGGAGGCAGCGGGGCCCCGGAAAGCGGATACCTCGCTGTCGCTGTGCCCCTCGTTGGATACTCTCGAGAGGTGTTTAATACAGACTTAGCCGCCCCTGGGGCCCGGCCGGCGGTCGGTGTCGCCTCCGCGGATCCCTGAATCGCGAGCAGTCTGGAGATTCTGGGATCTCGTGCACTGGAAGCCCAGCCAGGGGAGGAGTTTGTGGCTTATCTGACTTACAAGTGGTGTGATGAGGATTCCAAACCCGATGCTTTCAAATGGCAAAACCATAAAGATTTAGAGGATTATGGAGAGCATAGAAAGGATTTATTTGTCATATGAGCTCTTGGAAGCACTAATGCCTTGTGTCCTTGGTTTGGATGTAGGGTCTGTGATAAATTGCTGGTCTGGAGGAGAGCTGAAGTCACACAACACCTCCTTCATTCTTTTTTTATTTTTTCAGAAAGTCGTGCAGGAAGAGCTGGATGCCCTCCTGGAGCAGCAAAGCACTATAGAGAATAAGATGGTTGCTCTTCATCGCATGGGGTTAGTGTTCCAACCCTCCCTTCCTTCTCCTTGCTGCATGACCCAGATACTCCTTTCAGTGTTGTAGAGGAAGCACATCCATTCTCAGAAAATGTCAGACTTTAAACCAGTTTGTGGTAGAGAACACGAGTTGGATCCTCATCCCCACATGCCCAGTTCTTCTCAGGAGCACTGACAGCTGTGCCCTCACCCAGACTGACCCATTTTGGTGTAGGCTGAGCAGCTTTTTGAAAGTGTCATCTCAGAGGTCGCCAGGTTTCAGCATCAATTGTTGGATCAGGTGTCTTGTGCCAGGCTGTCTACAGGTGTGAACAAATATTACTGCCTCTTCAGGGTGAACTTGTACAGGCAGGCTGGAAAGTCATCCTAAATGGCCTTGTGTCTAGTAGAAGCTCGGAGGAAAGGTTTACAGTCTTCACCTCCACTTCAGAAGTGGAGAATGTCATACGGGCCCAGTGGCTTGTTCATGCCCTGTGTGGTAGCAAGGCACAGTTGGTCTGTGCTGCCTCTCCCAAAGCAGTCAGTCTGTTCCTTTCTCCTGCTTTGCTCCCAGAGGAAGGGAATGAAATGAGTGAGAGTATTGTGACAGGACCAGCTGTATTTGGAGGAAGAGCCATCCTCTTGGCATGCCATCCAGCTGGTTAATGTGTGCATCTGACCCTCCGTTCCTGTGTGTTCCCAGCCCTAAGCTGCAGCTGATCGAGGGGGATGCCCAGCAGCTGGCAGGGATGATCACCTTCACCTGCAGCCTGGCCGAGAACGTCAGCAGTAAAGTCCGTCAGCTCGACCTTGCCAAGGTAACTGGGCTGAGGGCAATGGGAATTTGTCACCACCAAGCTGAGTTCTGTGCTCGCAGCACAACAGATGTGCCCTGCCTTTGGTGGGCAGGTGGGCTGGAAACTGCCACGTTCTTTATTTTACCTGTGTCTTTCTGGGCTCCTGGATATTGCATGGTATAAGACTGGTAAAATCATAGAATGGTTTGGGCTGGAAGGGACCTTAAAGCTCCTCTCGTTCCCAAATCTCCAGCTGTTGACATGGACACCTTTCACTAGACCAGGTTGCTCAGGGCCCCATCCAGCCTGGCCTTGAACACTTCCAGGGATGCTCCTCCATATAGCAGCTGGCTCTCCAGCATCCCCTTCTGTCCATGCAGCTCCTGGTAGAATACCCTGAACAGGGTGACTAGCAATCTTGGCAACTACACAGCGCTGAGGACAGTGGAGATAGCCATTGTCACCCAAGCCAGGTCAGGAATCTGGGCTGTTCTATTCCTTGTCTGGGGACAGGCTGAGGGGTGTAGATGCCAGCACTCAGCACAACTGCTCAGATCAAACAGATAATGTGTGCAGTTGTCTCTGGTCTCTGCCTGTTTGTTACAGAGAACTGTGGCCTCCAAGTTCAGCTTCAGTTTTGACATATGCTGTTCATCTTGCAGAGCCACTGGTCTTAGCACTTTTTAAGTAGTGTGGGATTTTTGCTAATGTAGTAGTTTTGCTTCAGTCTGTTTTTTCCTCACACTGTCTTCTGACAATTGCCTTTCCCTGGTCCATCTCCCAGCTGGAAGCATTACTGGTTGCCTTTCTTGCAGAACCGACTCTATCAGGCCATTCAGAGAGCTGATGACATCCTTGACCTGAAGTTCTGCATGGATGGAGTCCAGACAGCCCTGAGAAATGAAGACTATGAACAAGCAGCAGCTCATATCCATCGTTATCTGTCTCTGGACAAGTCAGTGATTGAGCTCAGTCGTCAGGGCAAGGAAGGTAAGCACTGTTTGTGAGGAGATGCTGATGAGTCATCTTTCCAATGGTATCTACAGGCTGCTCATTTCTCATGGATTGTCTCAGCCCAAAAGACAAAGCAGAAGATCTAATGCTGGCCAGATATCTTAGTATTTTATAGACTGACGTAGGGGTGAAGGTTTTTGAAGCGTTATTACACCAGAATTACCATTAATTGAAACGGAAGTTCCTGGCACACAGTATTTCAGTTGCTAACTAAGCAAAGGACAAAATGTTCAGACTAGAAGAAGTGAGGGAGAAGGCTCTGTCAAGGAGCATTGTTCTTGTGTTACGGTGTGCTATGAAGCAGAGCAACTGGAAATGAGGGAGTAAATTGCTAGATTCCCAAGAGGAAAATCCCACTGGATGTGTTATCCTCCATGCAAAATCACAACATGACATCACACACCAACCTGTCTGTCTGTGCCTGTGGAGGAATTCCAGAGTGTCTTCTGCCTTCTCAGCTTGGGGCTGCACAGTGCTGGTCTTTCTCCTGGGAAAAAAAAGTAGCCCTTGATACAGTACTAACATTGTGCTGTCACTTTTCCCTTTCTTTTCTGTCCTTTTGACCAGGGGGAATAATTGACGCCAACCTGAAGCTCCTGCAGGAAGCAGAGCAGCGTCTGAAGACAATTGTTACGGAGAAATTTGACACAGCTATGAAGCAGGGAGACCTGCCCCAGGTGGAACGGTTCTTCAAGATCTTTCCTCTGCTAGGCTTACATGAAGAGGGGCTGAGCAAGTTCTCTGAGTACCTCTGCAAGCAGGTAACAGGCTCTGTGACACCCAGGGGAAAGCAAAACCCACTCTCTGTCAACAGATGTTGTGGAAGGAGATTATGGCGGTGGCTTGTTAACCACAAGACAGTACTGGCCTTAGTTCATATCTCTCCCTGCATTTGCATGCTGGGATGGGCTTTCTGGTGTCTGAATACAGATCCAGGGGGTGCCTGACTTCTTCTGTGTCTTGTTCTCTGCACTTGCTTAGAAGTTATCCAAGGAGCCTAGAAAGAGAAGAACAAGTTTCTGCCTTTCCTTGAGCCTTGAGTTTTCCACAAGAGAGGAAAGGATCCCTGTTCAAAGGAAGAACAACAGCAATAGCTCTTGCATTGGGAAGGCCAATGAAAGCTCTCTAGGGCAAGGATAGAGGACCTGTGGGATGAAGAATACCTTTGGGTGTTCAGCTGACTGGTCCTGTTGTTATGCAGGTGGCCAGCAAAGCAGAAGAGAACCTGCAGCTGGTGATGGGGACAGACATGAGTGACCGTCGAGCTGCTGTCATCTTTGCAGACACCCTGACACTCCTCTTCGAAGGTAATCTTCCTTTCCTCTTTCCTGATTGATTGCAAATAGTCCATGATGAGACTGCCCATCTATTTAAATGCTTTTCATTTTAGCTCACAAAATGCCTTATTTCCCTTTGAGCTACAGGTGTCTCACTCAAGGGACAGGGACACAGCTAGTGGGATTTATTGTAACCAGGAGAGGGCATCACAATAAGCAAGATTTCCTATGTACCTCTTGTACAGGCACGAAGTGGATTTGCAAAGGATTTGTTGGCTTCCTCCAGGAATCAGACTCTTTTGGTTGTCTGTATCCTCAAAACAAACGGGTATTCCCTGGACATTTCTTCAGACTTGCAGCTCTCCAGACAAACAAATCAGACCCCTTAGGGATGAGCAGCTGTTGGTGCCTCCAGGCCTGGCTTTTCAAGAAGCACCATGGGAACTTGAAAGCAGAGAAGGAAGGGAGAGAAGGGAATATGAATGCTCTGTGGGAATGTTGCCAAAGGCAGTAATTGAGATCACATGGTGATTAACCACCTTCTCTATGAAATCTCCAGGCTGCACCCCTGCCAAGTTACTCTCCCAGCCTGGCACCAGTAGAGCTTTCTTGGCAGTAGTGTCAGAAGAGGGGAGCGTTGCTAACTTTTGGAGTAGAGCTTTTGTGAGAAGAAGGCAATATTGTAAAGATACTTCCTTGGAGATGAGCTTTTCCTCCAAGGAGTTCTTGCCTTGGCTAATGCTCGCTCTCTGCGGCAAGTGTGTACCCAAGAGCTATCCCTAGGCTGATTCTTCCCTGTAACTTTGCAGATGCTGAAAGCTGGGACTGGGTTTGGGTGGCAGTTGTGCCCCCTGCCAGATTTAGTTTGTGTGGCTTTGTCCTCAGGAAGTTTCATGCCTTGGATCTTGCTGGCCTGAAGGGCAGTTGGCACACAGGGCATGGCAGGAGTTCTCTTTAGGGACAGAGAGATGCCTTCGGCTCCAGGAGATTTGTACTCTCTCTGTGGAGTGAATGATCCTTTTTTAGGTCTGGTCTGTGGACCTATGTAGGTAGCTCTGCTGTGCTCTGGGAACTGCTGGTTGAGTCTCCTCTCCCCTCAGGGATTGCTCGCATTGTGGAGACACACCAGCCCATCGTGGAGACCTACTACGGGCCTGGGAGGCTCTACACCCTCATCAAGCACCTGCAGGTGGAGTGCGACCGGCAGGTGGAGAAGGTGGTGGACAAGTTCATCAAGGAGAGGGACTATCACAGGCAGGTAAGAGCAGTGTGAGGCTGCTTGGTGCAGCCAACTGTGGCCTCCATCCAGTTCTGTGGGGCTCCCACTGCCATAGAGGCAGCAGAGGTTGACTTTGTGTATTGAGAGAAACCTTGCTTTACTCCTTATTTACCCTGATAGCTGAAAGGGTTCAGCCTGTAGCTGTGCTTTCTGATGCAGAGAAGGATTCATTTGGAGCATGGTAAATGCATCCTGGGCACTCTTTGCTGTGCAGGTCTGTAGGGTGCTTTCAGTACACCTTCCCCACTGTCTTGTTCCTGCTTAGATGCAGGGCTGCTGGTACTGTCTCATGGTCACATATCTTGGTGCCTCTAGTCAAGTCCCATCCCAGCACCCTTCCTGGCAGGATGAGCTCTGCCTTTGGAGGAGGAGGAAGTGAACCTATGTGATTCCTTTCTCTGGCAGTGCTTCCTGCGAAGCATTCCTATCACCCCCAGAGAGTAAGCACTTCCTTAGGCAATAGCACAAGAAGTGTCTGGTAACTCCAAGTCATCAGCAAAGACTCCCTCTCATTTGTGATTGCAGTTCCAGCAAGTCCAGAATAGCATGATGAGAAGTTCTTCTGCAGAGAAGATTGAACCAAGGTACAAAGAAAAACTCCTTATACTCTCTAACCTTTCACTCTTGAGTTGTTATTAACACTAATTAGCATTTAGATAACTCTGCCCCTCTTCCAGAAGCTCTGTGGGTATTAATTAATAAAATCCAATTGTTAGGTGCCCTTCACTGCCCTTCCATAAAGGAAGCTTCTGTAGTTGGGCTTTATTTTGCTTAGTCATTAATTCTAAGCCTTGGCTCTAAGCATTCCTGGAGGGTTGTCGATATCACTGCACATGAAAGACTGAGATTTTAACTGCCTGTGCCCACTATTTCATGGCCAGAGTACAGTCTTTGGAGCCCACAAAACAGAGCAGCTCCCTGGACAGACAATTTGTGACAGAAACAGGAATAAATCCTTGGGTCTTACCTAATCTGTACTGTTGCTGCAGCAGCTCTGTACCATCAGTTTCTGGACAATGAACTGCAGTGCTTTCAATCTCTCTCTTTTTCTTCTTCTCGTAAATATTTACATAACCCCTAAGCAAGGCCATTTGAAAGTGCACCCAGCTTTTTTTGGGACTGCCTAACTTAGAAACATGCCTTGAAAGAAAACTTAGGTTCCTCAAGGAAGATCTGTCTGTGAGCCTGCATAATTAATATTTCAGCAGTAATATCTACTTACCATTTGCTCATCTGTAAAATAAATGTGATGTTTCCTTCTCACACTAGCGCACCATGAGGCTTCAAGCAGGATTAGTAAAATTCTTCTGTGCACACTGATGAAAAAGCTGACGTGTCAGTCTTTCTTTTTTTCAGTCATCTCTGATCTGAACACTGTGTTCTGCATTGTAACACGCTTTTTTTGTTGAACATTTCCTGAGCTGTTGAGCTGAAACAGATTCTTTATCATCTTCAGAGAAACACATGAATCTGTGCACAAAAACACATATGTGGAGATGGCAGGGACCAGGCGTTTTGTAACACTGGTAACACAGGGCTCATGGAATAGTAGCAAAACTGAGGCAGGGAAGGGCTGATGAAGATCTCTAGTCAAACCTCCCAAAACAGGGCTCATTTTGAAGTTACATCAGATTGCTTTGAATCTTGCAGTCCTTACCGCTGTGATTTCCTCATGTGGAAATGTGGATGTCCTCACATCTATGAGGAAAAAGAGAGGGAGTGTTGCTAAATCTTGAAGTAGAGTTTGTGAGAAAAAAATCAATATTGTAGAGATACCTCCTTGGGGAGATTTTGGGGGATATTTTGATTGTGTGTGTGCTCATGCTTTGCACATACCAGTTATTCTGCTGAGCTTTGCCACTCAACGGCACAGATGGAAAGGGGCAGTACAGATCTCAGAGGAAGGGAACAGAGAACACATTACTTAACTGAATTAAATTAGTGCCTCTCCTTTTGTAGTCTTGCTGTCTTGATTCTTGCTATTTCTTCCAGGGAGCTTGACCCTATTTTAACAGAAGTCACTCTGATGAATGCCCGCAGTGAGCTCTACTTGAGGTTCATCAAGAGACGAATAATAGCTGATTTTGAGGTGGGAGATGCCATGGCCTCAGAGGAGGTAAAGCAAGGTAACACCTTGAGTACCAATACTCATAGGCTCTGCTCATCAAAGCCAGAAATGGAGATATACCAGAGTTAGTGGCAGAGTAGAGTGACACAGGGTCTACAAAGACACTTTGGGAGCGCTCTGTGGAAGACGATTATGTAGCCTAGATTTTCCAAACCTGTTTTCAGCACTGGTTGTTCCCTCTTAACAGGAAAACCAACATTAAGAATGATTGTAGAGTATAACAAAGTAAAGTCCCCAAAGAGAGGAAGAGCCATTTGGTCACTGTAAGCACAAATCCTAAAGGATTTCGTGGCGGCCATGAAAAAACAGGCTCAAGATTTTGGTAGTCTGTAGAGCTCTGGAAATCACTTTAGTCACCTGCAAAATCCAGCTCAGCAATTTCAACTCCACAGCTGAGGCTTGTAATTTGTTCTAGGCTGGGCTTGGCAGGTGTGTGTCTATTGGGTCCTACGAGACAAGCAGCAAGGGGACTTGGTGGAGCTGCCTCCTGGCCCAGGGTTCCTGCTGATGGGTCTCTCATGTGTTCCACAGAGCATCAAAAATACCTGGATAAGCTCCTCAACAACTGTCTTCTGAGCTGCACCATGCAAGAGCTCATTGGCTACTACATCACCATGGAGGAATACTTCATGAGGGAGACTGTCAACAAGGTAGGGGAAAACCTCTTAGATGCTTTTCTGTGCGTGCTTCTCAGTTCTCTGGTGAGCATCCCAAGGGAGGGATACGTGTACATGGCAAATCTGCAGTTGTTAGGAAAGTCTTTTGTTTCCCTTGGCCTTGAAAAGCAAGTGGTTGTTTCTGAACTCTGACTTCAGACATACCCCAGGTATCTTCCAGGTCTATGGGCTGCTGCAAACTAGTCTGAGTGGTGCCAGCCACACAGGGTACAGTTCCACTCGGGGTGAAGGGGGCAGACGGGCAGTTTGTTCTCAGCACTGCTGGGGCGGCGTCGCTCAGTGAGCTCAGGGCACTGAGGCAGCTTTCTTTGCAGGCTGTTGCCATGGACAGCTACGAGAAGGGCCAGCTCACCTCCAGCATGGTGGATGATGTGTTTTATATAGTAAAGAAGTGCATTGGGCGTGCTCTGTCCAGCTCCAGCATAGACTGTCTCTGTGCTATGATCAACCACTCCACCACCGAGCTGGAGTCTGACTTCAGGTAATGAAAATACACCAGGTTCATTGTAATGTGCCTCCACCTCATGTTCTGCAAACTTCCTTGTGTTCTTTGCCTTTGAACCTCTGGCTTGTCATCTCCATGGAAGATGCTCGTAGGAAGCAGTGACAGGTGTGGGAAGCTGGATCTAGGCATCTTTTCTCACAGCAGTGGTGATCCACCTGTAGGATAAACAGAAAAAAGAACCTCGTGGCCCAAAATCCCTATGAGATGGAGTTGCCTTGTAGCATTGGTGTACTACTGTGCTTGAGGGTACATGATCACCCCTAGTTGTTCTCTGGGTTACTTAACAACTCAAACTTGGGGTGAGACTGCAGAAATTGTCCTGCTGTTTTTCATTCCATTGTGGGACTGAGGAACTGCAGCTGCAGGCAGGATATTCAGGAAAGCTCAGAAACTGGGTGGTCATGTTTTTCTTTCAGCATTCAGATGCTGTCAGGAGATATTTGCCAGCCTTTTTTTCCCCTTTGAAGTTCTACTACCTTGTTCAGGTCAGATCTCAGAATGCTGTCCTCAGGCACAGAGCATATTTTTTTTGGTGCTTGCTCTAAACCCTGGTGTATTCTGCTTACCTATAGGGAGGTTCTGTACAACAAACTGAAGCAGGGCTTCCCAGCCACGACCTTTCAGGACTTCCAGAGGGGGGTGACCAGTGCTGTGAACATCATGCACAGCAGCCTGCAGCAGGGCAAGTTCGACACCAAAGGCATCGAAAGCACCGACGAGGCCAAGCAGTCCTTTCTGGTGGGTTTGGTGGCTGTTCTGGTGTCAAGTGAGTTGGCGTGGGGAGAAAGACAACGGGGAACTCTTGGGAACAGGATTGATGTGATTGTTGTGTTCAGAGAACCTGAAAACCTCTTCAGGTGTGGTGGGTGGCCTGCCTTTGGATGTCTGGTAGATGCTTCTGCCTCACCTCATGTTTGTAGAGTTTCCACACCAGGCCTGTGCAACTGTAATCCTGTGAGTGCCTCTTGCTGTGATGACAATTCCTTCTGGGCTGGGGAAGAGTGTGCTTTTTTGAGGTGTCCGCCAATCCTGTTCTTCACACAGAGGAGGTGGGGGAGCATCTCATCCACACTTTCCTCCAGATAGAAAAGTCCTGGCCCAAGCTCAGCTCCTTCACTTTTCAGATTGAAGAGTTTTCATTAGAGCAGAGTTGTCTGCTCTGCTTGGTCTGCAGAATCCTCCTGTTGCCTTCTAACAGCAGAACTGCAACTCTCTGCTTGCTTGAGCAGGCACAGGGAGCATTTCAGACCTCTCGGAGAGCATCTGAAGGGGCCGCTTGTCACTCCTGTCTTCTGCAGCATAACACATCCTTCCCCGTGCTGGGATGCTGTGTAGACTTTGCATTGTGGAAAAGACCTCACTGGGAGAACATCTCTGGCTCTGCTCTGTCCAGGTGTGAGCAGACCTGTGGGCAGAGACTGAGAGCACTGGAGAGGGGCTGGCTCACCCTGACTTGTCTCCCTCTAAATTGTTGTGAACAGCCAGTGCTGAAGAGGTTCCTTGGAACTTTCACTGTACAAGGAGAGAAGGCAAAAAAGGGAGCAGGAGGGACTGAACTTCTTCATCTCATAGAATTCTTTGTTACAGGTTTCTGCATTTCTGAAGCAAAGGGCTTAAAGTGTCAGTTCTTCCACTGAATTTCTTCATTCACCTGTCACCTTGCCTCATTTCCCTGTTTGCACAAACCCCAGCCTTATACTGACATTTAGTTCAGCTTCAGCAGGTAGAGAACAGTCTGTTCAGTGGAGGGCAGATACTCATCTGGCAGGAGGGCTGCTGATTGCTCCTGCTCCTGCCTCCCTGTTTCCCCTGCTGCTCTGGACATAGTGTATAAAACATCACCCTCAGCCACTTCTGCTCCCTTCTTCACGACACTTACAGAAAATTTGGGATACATTATGGCTTCCCTCCATCACCAACAAGTAGGACTTCACTGCAACATCATGAACAGGATTATGAGAAAAAGCAGTCAACTGTCTTGAACTCTGTACTAGTTGGGGGTTCAGCACATGTGCTCAGTTGCTGGAGTTTAGCTTCATGCAACTCGGTGAATCTGCAGTGCTTTGATCTCACAGTAGCAACTCTATCCCTTAACTACTTGCATTTCAGTCCATACTGTTAGCAGGGCATGGATTAAATGTATGGATTTCAGGATGAGGTGCTGGGAAATTCCATTTAATCCATCTTGGGTTTGTTTTGGGTTTTTTTCAGGTGACCTTAAACAATGTGGAAGTCTGCAGTGAAAACATCATGACCCTAAAGAAGACTTTGGAGGTGCAGTCTGTATTCTTTACTGTTTTTTCCTGAATCAAATTTGTAATATCCTCCCTTGGAGGGGGTCAGGTAAACCATCTGGACTTTGATATGCCTGAGTTCCTGAGGTCTTTGCCCTCAAGCCTTAGGGAAGCAATTTTGAGCTGGCAGAGCAATTTCCGGCTGAGAGTAGGAGCCAGAAATACCAATTCCTCCAGCCTGACTAACCTGGTGCAGGAATAACATGTGCATCATGGAGAGTCCGCAGTTCTCTGATGCCGGGCTAGACAGCCCCTGGCTTCTTTTCTTGCTGTCCTTTGTCCCCCAGCTGGAGCCAGCAGCCTCTGCCTTTGCAGGAGAAAGAGTTGGGCTTCTGTCCTAGCCCACACGTTGGTGGGCAGCCAGAGCTCAGCAACACAAAGGGATAAAACTGCCCAGGTTATTAATTTGCAGCTTGCTCATGGATCTCTTCCCTGCAGAGTGACTGCAGCAAACTGCTTAGCCAAGGATTCGGGGGTGAGCAAGCACAGGCCAAGATTGAGAGCTGCCTCTCAGACATGGCTGCCGTCTCCAACAAATTCCGTGACCTGCTGCAGGTGAGCGTCTCTCCAAATTACTGCTGGCTTCCAACACTGGCTGCTGGTGTCTTCAGGGAGAACTCTGGCAGGAATCACTTCAGCCCAGGGCCAGGCCATGTCTGACTCCAGGAGTGCTGGGAAGGGTGCAGGAGGGAGCAAATCAGTCAGCTTTGAGGCATGGAAACAGCCCCAGCCCGTTTACACAGCCACACCAGCTGGCGGCTGCATAAAAAGCACTGGAAGCAGCTGCAGACCCAGAAGGAATGTTGCTTCATTTGTCTTCACTCAGCATGGATTTGCAGTTGGTTCAGCATTTTCAGGAGAAGAAATATTAATAGCATTTCCATCTCCTCCATTCTCCCTCGTGGCACAGCACATTGTCAAATTGTCCACAGCCTCACTAAGTAATGCTGAAGACGGGCTGTTGGTAGAGAAGCCCTGCTCTTTTCTCAGGTTTCTCCTTCTTTCCCAAATGCCAATACTCCTCAGCATGGAGCAGAAGACACTGGCTAAATCTAGTCTCCTGTGGCATGCTAGGGCCTGCTGTCCAAAACTGTCACAGTGGTTTCTGGCAGGGAGAGAAGCAGGAAGACCTAGTACCTTATGTGGAAAGAAACCAAGCAAAGAAGAATATTTTGAACCAGGTTTGCCTTCGTACTTTACAGAGGGGTCAGGTTATTTTTTGTCTGGCTTTGCAGTTCAGGGTAGGCAGATGCCTTCAGTTCAGCACTGCCAGCAAACCCTCTTGGGGACTGTGGTCAGTATTGAAACCAAAGAGCTCATCAGTAAGGAGTAAAACTCTCCAGTCTGACTCTAGTGTGGTTTTAAAAGTGGCTGCAAAGCAATCTAGAGGCTGAGGAGGAAGCTCCCGTGCTGCCTGAGTCACACACACGTTGAATTTGCCTCAGAAAAGGACAATTGCCAGCAGGGCCTGCTCAGAAATGCCAGTTTTAGTTAAAATCTTCTATCAAATGCCAGTCAGAATCGGTACCGACACAGTTTCATGCTGAGTGAGCTTTCGTGACACCTTGCTGAGCCAAAGGGGGGTGGCTGGCAGGAGAGGGCTTTAAGAGCTCTCATCACAGGGGACAGAACAGCCTTTGCTGACAGCCTGCAGCTCAGGGAAGATGGCATGTGCTGGGGTTATGATTAATTCAGGGAACTAACTGTGGTTACAGCTTTTATCTTCCTTTTAGATTCTCCTATTGAGCTAAGCTGCAGTGGAGGTGGGAGGCACCAGTTGAGTTCACAGTGCCCTGGCTGGTGCTGAGTGCAAAAACAGAGTTTGCGTTTTTTCCTACCCCATGTGCCTCGCTCTGCCAGGAAGTCTGTAGCTGTGTGGGATGGGGTGGGGAAGCACAAGCCCTTCAGACCACACTACAAGTCAGCACAACAGCAGCTTCTGGGCCAACATCCTTCCTCCTCTTATTGTCATGGTGTCCTCAGAGCCTTCCGGCACCGCAAGAGCGTGGGATCTGGGCCTTCTGGGTTCAGTTTCCTGTGCAAGTCTGTGGGTCAGAATGGGAAGCAGCATCAAGACAGCCTGTTTGTAAAGATTTTGTGCCTTACTGTCCTCTCTTCTTGCTCTCTCCCTCAGGAAGGTCTCAATGAGCTCAACAGCACAGCTATCAAACCCCAGGTGAAGCCATGGATCAACTTATTCCTCTCTGTCTCCCACAACATCGAGGAGGTGAGGCTCAGTGTTCTCAGCTTCCGGCTGTACTTGGGCACTCTCTGTCTTCCTCTCAGCAGCACAGTCAGAGCAGCCACTGTTTCCTTCCCCTCAGTTATCTGCTGTTTTCTTGGCGTGGAGCATCAGTAAAATACCCAGATCTTGCTCTGCAGCTGAGCCTGGAAAGGGACATTTGGCTACAGAGGAGCAGAAGGGATGAAGTGCTGCTCCAGGAAGGACCTCCCTTCCTGTCCTCTGGGCTGTTGGCTGTGGTTTACTTCAGGCCACATAAACAACCCTTTCTGCATTTCACTGTCAGGAGGAGTTCAGCGACTATGAGGCCAATGACCCCTGGGTCCAGCAGTTCATCGTCAATCTGGAACAGCAGATGACAGAGTTCAAGGTGAGAGAAGGAGGCAGCAGCCTGCCAAGCTTCAGCCAGACCTCCACGTGGCACCCTCCAGCTCTTTCCTTGCTTGGCAAACAGAGGTGTCTTCCAGTGCCTTGCAGGGCTCTTAGGGATCCAGTCACCCCCTTCTCCTGCAAGTCTCAAAGCCTGCTTTGCAGGCCCCACATACCTGGAGCACCTCTGTGGTGCTCTCCACTTGCCAAGCCTGCAAGTCCTTGTTTGTAAGCTCTCCTAGCCTTGGGCTTTAGGGACCTCTGCTCAGTTTTTCCTGACAAGAATGACACAGGTTTCTGCTTCCAGGCTGGACTGTCTCCAGTGATTTATGATACTCTCACTGGTCTTATGACCAGTCTCATAGCCATTGAACTGGAGAAAGTGCTGCTCAAATCCACTTTCAGCAGGGTAAGCAAAACACTTCTCTACCATGTAGACTGTCTTAACTGCAAACCATCTGTAAAGGATGGGGCACAGCAGATGCAAATATTCCTCAAATACTACCCTACTATCCTCAAATACTACCCTATAAGAAACTCTGCAACCACCAGTGACCAGCTCAGGGACGCCTTTACATCAGCACTCACAGGGACAAAGTGGGTTTAGTAATGGGACTGAGAAGAGCTGGCACCAATAAGGGGACTGGGTTTTAAGGTGGGTCTAAACATAAGCCACTTAAACCTGTAATAAATGGTCTAACTGGGACCTGCCTGCTCAGAGACCTCCCCCTGCCTCCCTGTGATTTTAATTGGTGTCTGGCACAACCCCTGGGTCTGCTTGGAGAGTTAACAGATCTCCCTCTGTGCCCACAGCTCGGTGGTCTGCAGTTCGACAAGGAGCTGAGGTCCCTCATAGCCTATCTCACCACAGTCACCACATGGACTATCCGTGACAAGTTTGCTCGTCTTTCCCAAATGGCCACCATCCTCAACCTGGAAAGGGTGAGCTGCACTTGGTCTACTTCTACTGGGGGATTGTGGGAACACCAGCTGCACTGCACATGGCTTTACTGAGTTCATCCAGATGTGGTCGCACCTACAGGGTGTGGAGAACCTGGAGAAGTTGCCCTGTGTCTGACGGTGCTTGAGTTCAAACTTACCTGTGAGGGCAGTCTGTGCTGAGCCATCTCCTACAGCTCCCCTCTTTTTCCAGGTGACAGAGATTCTGGATTACTGGGGTCCAAATTCAGGTCCGCTCACCTGGCGCCTTACTCCCGCCGAGGTCCGGCAGGTGCTGGCTCTCCGCATCGACTTCCGCAGTGAGGATATCAAGCGCCTGCGCCTGTAGTTGGTCAGTGCTTGGATCAGCACCACGCTGGAGCTCAGGGCAGGAAAGCTGCAGTCCTGGAGTCTGCCCAGATCCTGTCCTGAGGCTGACTGTTTGATGGTGTGGGGATGGGATGATGTCTGCCCTTCTGCTCACATTCCTTGGAGCAAAGGGTTTTCCTGGGCCCGGCAAGAAGACCTGGCATCCTTCTGTGGGAGCAGAAATAAGGCACCAGAGGGATCTCTCATGCTGAGAGCAGGATGATGCTGGTTCTCAGAACACAGGCCAGTGCCTGCTTCTGACTCCCTGTGCTCTGCTGCCCTGCAGGAGGCCACAGGCCAGGACAGATGGGGGCTGGTCTGGCTCAGATACGCGTCTGCTGCTGCAGCTGTGCTCCCTCTCTGCCCCCAGTTTAAGGGTCACAAATACTGAGCCCTGGCTCTCTCTTGGTGGTGATGGGGACTGTTCCATGGAAGGGAAAAGGAGTGATTTCCTTGGGAAGGTGCTTGGAAAATCACTAGAAAGCCTCTGTAGGAAGTGGGGCTGTGTCCCTGCTGGCTCTGTTCAGCTACTCTGTAAATAAATGTCACTTGGTTGAGCTGCAGTCTCCAGTGGTGTGTTCAGCTGTGGGCCTGGAGGCAGCTGGAGAGATGTGGGACAAGAGCTCTGCTCTGCTTCAGTTCTCTTCCACCCTGTGCCAGGGCATCCAGAGGATCTTCCTTGTCTTGCCTGTCTGCCTCCTGTGGCTCCAGTCCTTCGCTGTCTCCCTCAGCCAGGGCCATGGAAGGGGATGACCAGCCCTTGCATGCAGGTTCTGCCATTCCCACCCCTGGACAAGCTTTTCCCATGCAATGCTGGGCCTTTGCTCTCCCGTGAAGAGGGAGCAGCCCTGCTAGGGACAGAGGGGTACAAACACATGCTGAGAACAAGCTTTTTTATTCAGACAGACTGTACAGACTAGTAACTTGCTTTCACTATTCATTATTTCACTGCTGAAACTGTGCCTCAGGACAGGAGAGGGTCTTGATTCCACATCCAGCTGCATCCCTGATGCAGGAGCATTGCATGCTGAACAGGCAGCTTGGGTCCCTGCTGCTGGAAGAGCAGGAAGGTTCTGGCTAGATGCAATATCACAAATGCTAGTTTGTTCCCTTTGGAGAACTGTAAAAACTGTAGTGAAACACCAAAATCAGGTTGGAGGTCCTAGCTAACTGTCCCTCCAGCAAGGCCACCCAGCAGGGGTAGTTCTGCCTGCATGCACAGCTTGTCACAGCTTCTCCAGGCTATGGCTTTTGAGGCAAGTAGCAGCACAGAAAGGTCATATGGAGACCTAAGGCACCTGCTGGAGCTGGCTGAAGAAGCTGCCCCTAAAACAGTGGGGATTTCCCTGCACCTGTTCTGGATATCTGCCAGGAATGGGCCAGGGCTGCAGGCCTTCACACAGCCCTGTCCCCTCCAGGGTGAGCGCTGTCCTTTGTATCACATCCCACGACCTCCACAGAGAAACCACCCGTGTCCACTTCAATGCTGTGGATGCTGAAGTTGCCCAGTCCCTAGAAAAAGAGAGTCTCAGTTTGGGGCAGGAGCCAGCAAAGGAGCCCTTCTCACCTCCAAGGTCCCAGGGAGGGCATTGGAACAACAAGCAATCAAACCCCATGTGTGGTGAGGAGAGATGCTCCTCGTGCTCTATATAAGGCTGCTGCAAGCTGCCTGCAACAGTGCGGGACTCACAGCTCACCTCAGTGTTTGCCAGGATCTGGTGCAGAGCCTCTTTCTGCCGCGGCTCTTTGGTTAAGATGTAAAGGAAGCCGCCGCCGCCAGCCCCAGCCAAGCACTGCCCGTAGGCGTAGGGCCGCAGAGCGTCCATCATGCGCCCGACGGCCAGCGGCTCGCAGCCCGGGGCCATGCACTTCTTCTGCTGCCAGTAGCAGTCCAGGCACTTGCCAAGGAGCAGTAGGTCACCTGCAGAGGAGGGAATATTGCAAATCACTTGTCTCTCTTTCTCACCCAAAGGGCAGAAACACACTCAGCCCAAGCTAAATTCTGCCTTCTCTTTTCCAATTCCTCCCAGCTCTGCCAGCCGAGCAGGCAGCCCCAGCCCCGTCACGTTGCTATTTTCAATCCTCCACAGGGGGAGGATTTGCTTTCTTTAATGCTCCAGCTTCCTCCCTGCAGCAGCCAAATAAACCCGCTGCACTGACCAGGCATGGCCCCCAGCCCTGTCACCAATGGCACACTGCTAATCAATCAGATTCAGCATGTCTAAATCCCCTTCCTCAAAATCTTTGTTCAGGCCTGAATTTTGGGGTATTGCCTGGTGAGGGTGGGCTCGGGGGAGGATTTGAAGGTTCTGCAGCTGCAAAAGCATGCACCCCCCAGCCTTTTTCCCCTCTGAGACTGCACAGCCTCTCCCTGGGAAACTTTGTATTTCTTCAGCTGTTAAAAGAGCCAACCTGGCCCAGGGAAGGGGGCTCACACCTTGCCTCAAGGCCTGGGCACACTCCTCAGCATTGCTCACCAGCGCGTCAGCATTTTGCACGATGGAGGGCAGCCTGGCATACCAGTTCCTCACCACATCCTGCAAGAGGCCAGAATGTCCCTGTCACTGTTCTCTTGGCTCTGGTACCACCTGGGGAGGTAGTGCTGCACCCATGGCCTTTGCCTGCCAGCTCCCTCTGGGGTGGCAAAGCTCTGCACAAATGAAGGGGGTGCCACCAAAGGCCACAGGGGGAGCAGAGGCCAGCCTGTGACACCCAGGGGCACTCAAGCATTACCTGGAGCAGGTTGCGAGCCAGGCGAGTCTTCCCCGTGTACACCAGCAGCAGGTGATCCTTCAGGGTCTGGGTAAAACCATCAGGGACCGGGATCTGCTCCACTTCCACTCGGAGTGGCAGCTGGGCCTTTGACCTCCCGATTTTGATGCCAGGAATGAGCCCACCAACCTGGTCCTGCCAACCACCACCTGCAGGGCAGACGGTCATCAGTCACTGCTGGGACCCCCAGCTTGTGGGTCAGCTGCTCCCCCAGGCCCTACCTGTTGTAAGCCTCTGCTCCAGGTGCAGCACAGCATGGATAAGGGACTCAGTGCTGGCAGCTTTCCCTGCTGCCCGGTACAGGGATGCCATCACTGCTCCTGCCAGGATGCTGCTGGTGCCTGCAGGGAGCACAGGGGGGGCCAGGGCAGTGAGGCACTCTTGTGGCCCTGAGGGTTGGGGGGAAGGAAGGTGCATGCCCCATCCTGGTGCTGCCAGCAGGAGAGACTCCCAGGCACCAGTGAGGGACTGCCCAGCCCCTTCCCTACAGACCTACCAAGGCCAGACCCATGGGGCAGCTTGGACCAGGTGTGCACCTCAAAGCCACCCCCAAAACTCTCCATCAGCTGGGCCTGCAAGGGTCTCCGTGAGGGGAACTGCACAACCTGGGTGCAGATAAAGGCAGCTTTGAGCAGGGCTCCTGAAAACAAAAAAGAAGTAAAGCTGATGCCTGCTGTGCTAGCTGCTCCCTCATCCCACTGGCCCCAAAAAAGGCCATGCTGGCACCAACGGGACATCACAGGTACAGGCACAATGGTGACCCCTCACCTGGTGCATGTGGCTGGCAGTAATCCTGTAAGTGCTCCAGCTCCTGGCACACCAGTTCTGCCACCACCTCGCTCCGTGGTGTCCCGCTGAGGCTGACGAGGCGCAGCTCTGGCTGGACAATACGCCGCACCCGGGCACCAATAGGCCGGCACCCATCCACCAGCACTGCCACATCCACCACGGCCCCCCCGTGCTCGTAGGTGATGGGGGGTGTGTCGCTCCAGCCCCCTGCCAACATTCACTGATGGTGAACATCAGCCTCCTGGGGCACCCTTACTCGTTTTCCCCCAGCACCACAGGGGTGAGACAAGGATCATCTGACTCACGGAATGTGCTCACCGGAGAGGTCCAGGCGGGCTGGACACACCACCTGCACCCAGTGCCCCAAGGGTGGCAGCTCCACCTTTTCCACGGTGATGAACTGGCATGAGGACATCACTGCCTGCCGGACAAGGATCTGCTCGGCCCCCTCGTAATGCCGAGCTGCTCTCACCAACAGAGCCGGCCTGGGATAAGAGAGATGCTGAGCCCACTGCCACATCTCCGTGACAGCACCAATGCCTGGAATGGGGAAGCTGCCTCTTGCCAGCCCCAGTCTCACCGGCTCATCCACTTCTGCCGCTCAGCAGCCAGCTCCTGGACACCACCAGCAATGTCCCCACTCTCCAGGCGCTCAAAAGCTGAGGCCCACTCCCTGTTGGCAGCAGGACCACTCCGCAAGCCCCCTTCCCCTTGGGCCATGCAGCCCAGGACCTCAGCAATACAGGCAAGTGCCCGTGCTGCAATACCAGCATCACTGGCCGTGGAGGCAACTAGAAAATAAAATAAAAGGAGGCTGCAAAGCACAGCCAGGCTGCATGCTGCACCCCAACCAGCCCACTTCTGCTATAAGTTATCCACAGGGGATGGGGACTTGCATGGCTTGCACCCAACCCAGGCTTGTTGGACGCCCTGCAGGTAGACCCCTGCGATAGGGGGGGGATCACTGAAGGGGGTGGGGAGCACTGAACAGTCCTGATAACAAGAGATGCAGCTCGTGAGTCCAGCTCACCCTCATCCAGTGTGCCCAGCACGGCCTTGTGGCAGCCCTCATGGACAGCGCTGCGGGCAAGTGGCAGCAGGCTGCTGTCCTGGCGCCCCAGCAGCACCCGCCGCACCTTACGCTGGCCCTGCAGGAAGAACAGGGCCTGGCGGGAGCCCAGCTCAGCTTCTGTGTCCAGGCAGGGCAGCAGCTCCTGCCAGGACATACGCCAGGCCGTCCGCCAGCGTGCCAGCTGCTCACTGGCCACCGTGGCCTGGCCCAGCAGCCACAGCACATCCTCCAGCCCCAGCGCCTCACGGGCGTGCAGCACCGGGAAGAGCCGGGCGCTGAGCAGGCAGCGGCTCCTCCGCGGCATCTCGGCATCCCAAAGGTCCCCTTCCCTGATGGAGGAAGAGACCATCAACACTGCCCTGGGGCTCAAGGACGCCTTCTATGAGGGGAGCTGGAATGTGGGACGGGTTGGGGTGGTCATGACACCGCGGGAGCTGGGTCTCCTGTCCCATCCTGATACGTGGCACCTACCGTACACCTGTCCGTTGGAAAAACTCAGCCCACGGCACGTTCAGGTAGGTGGCTTTTTCCACAGGGCTCTGCAGGGACACAGAGGGGCTGATCACACTTTGGCTTCACTGGGAGCCTTGTGCTACCTCACTGCCCCCGCACCTGCCAGTCATCGAGGCGGCCAGCGAGGGTGAACACGCGGCAGGGCAGGTCACGCAGCCGGACATGGTGGCCCTGCAGGACAATATCACGCAGGGGACAGCCCCGCAGGACTGGTGAGGAGCCCACACTGAGGCCCGAGAGGAGGCAGCCAGGACCGATCACCAGGGGACCCTGAGGAAGAAGCAACAGTGACATGGCTGGCCCCCAAATCAGAGCCAAATCCTGACCTTGGAATGGGACAACCACCCTGAGAGACAAGCTGGTGGCAGGACGTAATTTTGTCACAAGGCTGCAGAAACACAGACTACAGAAATTCAGGCCAGACAACAGCCTCCAGGGCTCACAGCCATAACAAAGCCCCCAGAGGAGAGGGTCTGCCTTGGTTCCCAGCTCAGGACAGGCCAGAAGTGACAGCCTCATCCCCTTGTTTGCAGAGGGTGACAGCCACCAGGGTACCCAGCACCAGCCAAAAGGCAGCCCCAAAGAGGAAAGGCACCCCAAATCTCACAGCTGTGGTTCCTTCATCCTAGGCAGCAACACATCACCCTGCTGCCCATACAGTGCACTGGGAGCTGTGCGTCACCCCCATCCTAGTCATGTACCTGGAGGTGACAGTGCTGAATGACACTGCCAGCTGCCATCTGCACAGCTCCTTCCAGCAGGCAGTTGGTGACCGAAGAGCCATCTTCCAGGAGACAGGGTTGCTGCCAAGGGCACAGAGACACATGGGCCTGGGCAACCCCAAAAAACACACATGAGCAAGGCTGGGGATGGAAGGACATACATCCACATGGGAATGGGCTGTCTTGCAGAAGCGGAGGTGGCTGGCAGAGCCAGGCAGGAGAGTCAGGCTGCGGATGTGGTCGCTTGCAGAGGTGGTCATGTAGTCGTAGGATGCATTGGGAATGCAGGCTGGGGGGGACAGGACAGCTTTTAGCACATCAACCAAAAACGTGGGTGTGTCTGACAGTCATGTGAGCCAGGCTGAACATCCCCAGTTGAAGGGGTGGGGAGTGAAGACCTGGGGACCTGCAACTCTGGGGAGACACAGATGACCATCAGTCCCTGATCACCCCATCTCTCCCCATGCAGGTAAGAGGGCCCAGGAATGGTCACATCACAAGCACTCACCGCAGCACAGAATCATAGAATGGTTGGGATTGGAAGGGACCTTAAAGATCATCCAGTTACTACTGCCTCGGCAGGGACACTCCACTAGAAGTTGGAAGGAAGCACTCACCCATGCTAAGAGGGAAGCCACGGAGAGCTGTCCACAGCATGGAGCGGGCGCTTCTCACACTGGCATCACCACCACCCTTCACAAAATCTTCCTCTGTCATCCCCTCTGCCATGCACAGCACAATGTCAAAGAAGAGGGAGAGCTGGGGAGAGAAAGGACTTGTTGGGTCCAGCCATCCTGAACCTCACCCTGCTACTGGGTGCTCCCTCCAACTACCTCTCCCACCCAAATCTGGCAATGTGAGGGCAAGCAAACCCTACAGAGATGCCCAGCAGTGACACCTGTGTGGCAAAGGGCCCCATCCCCCACAGAGGGGCAGTCACCTGGATGGGTGGTGCCCCCGAGTCCAACCCCATGTAGGTGCAGGCATCCAGAGGAGGGATGACATGGGTGGCCAGAAGCTGCTCGGCAGCATCCGAGGAGAAGAAAACAATCCCACAGACCTGCCAGGCATATCAGGGCTGAGGCTGCAGCTGTGGTGACACAAGGGATGGGGCTGGCAGGGTCACCAACGCCCAAATCATGCCATACCAGTGGGACGGTGCCATCTGGCCCTGCACACTGCTGGATCTGGGCCTCTGTGCCTTTGTAGATGATGTCATGCACCAGCCCCTAGGAGCAAAACCATCCCAGTGAGCTCTTCAGGGAACCCCAAGCCAGGCAGCCACAGCAGTGCTGAGACCTCAGCACCCAAGGGATCCAAGGACTGGGGATCCCTGCACCTCCAAGGGATGCCTCTTGAAGGGGGAGCTGCCCCAACCTGCTCATTGGTGAGGTAGACCCCATGGTTCCTGGCATATGCCGGGCTCCCAGGCACTGCAATCACTCGGACGCCCTGGAAGCCATCCCAATTGATCCCTGGGGGGAGGGACAGAGACCAGTGCCCACTGGGGCAGTGCATGTACTCACACTGGGCACAACTGCCTGAAAACCTGGACCACAGCAGCAGAAGTGGCAGCAGCATCCAGCCTTGGCCACCTCACTGCAGGCACAATGGATGCTCCCAGCCGTGCACAGGACAGCAATAGCTGAGCATCCACACCCTCATGGGAGCACAGCACATGGGAGCACAGCAGCTGTGCTGCTTGTTAGGAACCCAGTCGCACACCAAAGCTGGTGCTGGAAGCAAGGCTGGTATCCACTCACCTGGTGTTGAGGGCACAGTGAGGAGCATGTCGGTGCTGCAGACCCAGACGCCAGGTGGGGAGCCCACACAGAGCTGCCAAGAGAAGGACTGCATGCTCAGGGACAGCAGGGAAGGAACTCAGGAACCCAACACCGTTTCCATCTCGCTGGGAGCCAAACCCATGCCCAGGGCCCCATCCCCAGGCTACACAGACCCGTTGTGTCATGGTCCCCAGCAGGCTGTCCAGGTTGCAGACCAGCGCTTCGGCTGCGGCGCCGGGCTCCTCCGCGGGCAGGCAGGTGAAGGCACGGCCACAGTCGTCGAAGGAGAAATCGCGGCCCTGGTGGGATGGAGAATATGGGGGGGTCGCCGGGAGGGATCGAGTGCAATGAGCGGTCCCATGCTGGGCTGCAGGTCGGCTCTCACCATGTGCAAGATGAGGATGCGGGCGTCCCTCAGGACGTCAGCAGTCACCACCTGGGAGACGACAGCAGGGAACAGTGAGTGGAGACAGGACAGGCACCCCCNCAGGCCCCCCCCCCCCCCACTTCCAGCGTTCCCTCCTGACTTCCAGCCTCCCTGGACCCACCAGAGGCTGTCACCTCTCACCGTGCATCCGGCCCGGGCGCTGAGGTGCTCGGCCGCCACCAGCAAAGCGTTCAGGGTGGCACCGCCGCTGCCCAGGCGTGCCCAGGGGTCCTCCACGGCCAGGAGCAGCGCGGGGGGGCGCGGGCCCAGCCCGCCCCGCAGCCGCCGCACCTCCAGCTCTGCCAAACGAGAGGCAGGCCGAGTTGAGAGCCGGTCCCGCCGCCGCGCGAACGGAGGGAGAAAGGGCGCCCGCCCCGACACTTGCCTCGCTGTAGGGCGGACACGCCGCCATGGCCCCGCCGGCAGGTGAGGAGAAGAGCGCTCCACTCCACCGCCATAAGCACCTCCTCCGCCCTCAGCCTGGCGCCGCGGGGCCTGCTGGGATGTTTAGTCCATCCCCGCAGCTGCTCCGGGGCGCTCTGTGCTGAAGGACTACAATTCCCAGCGTGCACTGCGCGGCCGGGCACTTCCCCCTTAAAGGCACAGCGCACCCCTGTGCAGCTTCCCTCTTTCCCCCATTTCGGGGGGCTTGCAAAGGGGGATTGAATGCGGTTTGACGTTTTCTGCTCTAAAATGGGTTTTGGCGGCGGTGCGTACCCCTAAGTGCACTGCGTCACCCCTGTCACGGGTCCGGCTCCTGGCGGGGTTCTCGGCAGAGAGAAGGGGTGCCCGGGCGGTGGGCGCTGATGTCGGTTCCCGGTGGGTTGTCAGGGTGGGTGCCCTGTGGGTGCTGGGGTGCGATCGGGGTGGGTACTGGGGGGTGTCGATGCGCTGGGGTGTGTACCGGAATGGGTACCAGAGAGGGTAGCGGGAGATGCCGGCGCGCCGGGTGGATAACGAGGAATGGGTACTGGGGTGCCGATGTCCGGAGATGCCGGTGCGCAGGGTGGGTAGGATTGGAAGGACCGAGCTGGGTGCCGAGCTGGGTATCCCACTGGGTACCGGGGCTGTTCAGGGGGTTGCCGATGCGCCGGGGGGGTACCGGGGTGGATCCTGGTGGCTGAGTACCGGGGATGCCGATGCTGGGCACCGGGCTGGGGGGTGCCGATGTGCCGGGGTGAGTCCCGGGCTGGGCACCGGGGTAGATTCCTGAGATGCCGGTGGGAGAGTGGGCGCAGCCGGCCCTGCTCGCCTCCTACAAGTCCCACAAGCCCCGCCGGGCGGCCCAGGACTANCGGCGGAGGGGCCATGCCGGAGCTGAGCCAGGTACCGCGGCGGAGAGCGGGCCCGAGGCGGGGGATGCGGGCACGGCCCGGCTCGGCTCGGGATGCCGGTCCCGGGGAGGCGGCAGGGGTAGCGGGCGGCGGCGGGGGAGCCCGCCCGGGAGCTGCTCCGCTGCTGCAGGCTGGTCCCGGTGCTGGGAGCTGGTCTCGGGGAGCCCCTACACGGGATGCGTTGGGTTCATACCCGGTGCGGTTGTCCCTATTGCTGGTCCCGGGGCTGGGTGCAGGTCTCGGGGCTGGGAGTATCCACCCGGGATGCAGTGGGTGCTGAACAGCACCGGAGAATGTGCTGTCACCCTATCCGGGTGCAGGTCCGGGTTCTGGGTGCTGCTCCCGGTGCTGGATGCTGGCTGCCGGGAGCATGCACCCGGGTTGCATTGGGTTTAGACCCAGGAGGTTGTGCTGGTCCGGAACGCTGGCCCGGGCCCTGCGGTGCTGTCTCCAGGGCGAATGTGCTGGCCTCAGCCGCGGTGTGCAGCTCCAGGGTGCTGCCCGGGGAGGATGTGCTCGCCCCGGGGAGGATGCTGGCCCTAGCAGGGGTGTCGGGGTTGGGGCTGATGGAGCTGCTCCCCTCCAGCCATGTGCCCTGGGAACTTGAGGGCAGAGCCGGGGGACCAGGGTGGGAGGGCTGGCTGCGAGTGGCCCCAGTCCTCACCAGTGCCAGTGTGCAAGGTCCCTCAGCAGCAGTGTGACACATGGCTGCGTGACACACGGCATCCATTGCATGCGTAGTGGCAGCCAGGATTTCACAAACAGCCTGAGCGTCCCTGGGGACAGGGTAGCAAACTGTGTCACCGAGCAGGGGATGTCCCTTGCCTGCCTCTGGGGGGGGGGGGGGGGGGGNGGGGGTGCGGGGGGGGGGGGGGGGGGAGCACTAACGAGGGCATTGGTGTGAGATCTTGTCGGTGTGCCTGTCCCATTGTTTCAGGGTGTTTCCCTGGCTGAAACACGGCTGCCGGAGTGGGATTGATACCGGAGCCCGTATTTCAGGGCCTGGCAATTCAAGGGGTCCCCACATATGCCGGGGGCTTAAGTGTTGCTGGTGCAGGGGGAAGGCAAGGTTTTGCTCAAGCTCCAGCTGCAGAGTCAGAGCATTTATTCCAAAGCTCCCAAATATTTCCCTAGGGTGAGGGCTTCCCATGCCAGCAGGAAAATACTTGGGGGGAGGATGGCACTTGGGCAGCGTGCAAGCTCAGATTGGAGGAAGGGCCATGTCCCCGCCTGCTGCCAACAATCAGAAAACATGGCTGGGGGGAACCAAATCACACCAAACCCCAAAACTTGCTGATCTTCCCTCCAGGAAGACGTGTGGGCTTTGAGCTGGTGAAGGCAGTTTTGCCCTGCATTATCTCGGGCTCTCCTTTTCCCAGCCCTGAGCAGCCGCCCCGGCCACATCGTGGCCAAGGCGGTGAGCGCCAACGGGAAGTTCCTCAACGCTTTGGGCTTGATTTTGCCTCTCTTCCTTTTTCTTCCCCTTCTGTCAGCAGTAAAGGTCGCCGCCTCAGCAGGGAGGGTTGTGCTGGGGGCTGCCTTGCCCGCCGCGCCCCCCCCCGCCCCCGCGCGCGCGCCCGTCTGTCTGTCTGTCTGTCCCCATCTGGCAGCGACAGCGGCCCCGCTGCCGGTTGTGTGCGGCAGCTGCCTGTCCAAAGCGCTTCCCTCTCCTCTGAGGAGCTCATGGCGGTTCTCGGGAACAGCGGGGCGCGCTCCGCTCACCGCCCACGCCTCGCCGGCGCCGGAGGCAGGAAGGGAGAGCAGGCAGGGAGAGCCCCGGCTGCTGCATGCTGCGGGAACGCTTGAATTCTCGTGCCCAAACAAGCTCCGAACTGCCGCTTTTTGGGGAAAGGCTCCGATGGCACTGAGGGCTCGGTGGTTTTGCTGCGGGCTCGCGGCACGCCGGATGCCACCCAGTTTGGCACGCCGACGTCCCGGCAGCTCCATGGCTTTCATCTCCTCCCGTTGCATTTAATTTTTGCACGATTGCAAGCTGCTAATTGCTCTCCAGTGGCTTGGCCGGCTTCAGTGCTTCTCCATGAGCCAGGATTTATCAGAGCCCGCCTGACCCCGCGGGGCTGGGATGTGATGGGAGAGGCTGGGAACCTCCTCTCCCTGCCCTGCTGGGCTCTGCACTGGGCTCCGGGGTATCTCTTGGCTTCGTGTCACTCTTTGCCATTGGCATCTTCCCAAAGCTTTTTTTGAAATGTGCAAGTGATTTGGGTCCCAGCTCCAAAGCAAAGTTCCCAAAGATACCCCCAAATCTGCACATGGATGAGTGGTGGATGTATATAAAAATTAATATATATACACATATACATACATACATACATATATATACACACATACATACATACATATATATATACATGTGTGATGTATAGATTTTTTTTCTTACAGGATGGATAGTTCAGTGTTTGAGCTCTAAAATAACACCCTCAACAGTTGCTCTTGGGAAACCAGAACAAGCTGTAGTCACTTTGCTCCAGGTGCCACCATGTCCCCAGCAAAGGACTTTTGATGTGCAGCAGTAATTGGGCTAATTAGGAAGCTGCAAATGCTCCCCCTTCTCTCCAGGTGTCTGAGCAGAGCTCCAGCTAGTGGAGAGAAGTCAGGGGCCCTCGCCAGTGGAACTGCTCTAATTTTACATTTAATGTGAGTTCTTGGCTGTAACTGGGCTGTGCTGGGATTGATGCCCTCCGGCCTGGAGAGCCTTTCGTAACTTCCCTGCAATGAAATCTCATAGGTGCAATTTCCCTAACGAAATTCAATGTCCTCTCAGTGCTGCCCGCAGGCGGAGCAAACCTGGGTGGCTTTATGAGGCCACCGCAGCGTGTGCTGAGGTTGCAGTTCTCAGCTTGGGTTGTGCCCCGGGGAAGAGAGGGCGGCTGTGGGTACAGCACCCATCAACCAGCCCTCGAAAGCCAAAGGAGAGCCTTTGGTTCTCCACTACCTCCAATCCTCGGCGCGGGTGAGATCCAGGGAGGAAGACAGGAAAGTGCAGGGGGGCCCCGTGTCCCAGCTCTCCTTTCTCGGGCAGAGGGCCACAAGCGGCAGCGGCGCCTCCTGGTGCAGCATCCGCCTGTCCTGCACTCCTGCACATACTTTGCTGGTGAGGCATCAGGCATGAACCTAACGGGTGCAGGCTGGTGAGAACAGCGGCAGTGGTGGAGGGGAAGTGGTTCCTTCCCAGCCGGCGGGGAGGCTCAGGGTGCTGCTGGCAGCTCACTGGTGGTGAAAGGAGAGCAGGGGCCCTGTCCTTCCTAGGGAGCGTGTCTGCCTGTGGTGTGGCCGTGTCTTCACAGGCAGCTGGGGCTGCACGGAGACTGGTTCAGGGGTGTCTGTGGGGTGCAGCCCTGCTGTAGCAGGCAGGAAGGGGGATGGGGACCAGGCAGATCCTGCTGACCCCTGCCTGCGGCTATGGAAGGATGAGACAGAAATGTGGCCAGCAGTGGGGAGCTGGCTCCCCATGGGACCAGATGGCTTTGCACAGGGAACTGGGGCAAGGATGGGAGAGAGGCAGTGGTGGGTGGCAAGCTCCAGGCTCTGCCTCCTCTGTTCTTCTGGGTTGGTTGGCCAAACCTGGCTGCTTGGTGGGACTCAGCTTGGTGGCATCTGGTGTGGTGGTGCGTGACCCGGGGTTCAGTGGTACCCAGCTGAGTGGTACCTGAGCTGGTGGTACTTGAGTTGGTGCAAACTGAGGCAGCTGGTGCAAACTGGGGGTTCTGGGGTGGGTGCTTGGGGTGCAGAACAGCTGAGCTATCTCTGCCTCTCAGTTCCACAGACATTCAGGATCAGGGGGGAGAATTCCACTCCCCTCCCTGCCTGTCCTGCCTCAAGGAGGGAGCTGCTGCTCCTGGCACGGGGAGCTGAGTGTGTCAAGGCTGTGCTGTGAGCATGGCCTTGGGCTTATCAACACCCCTGGAGTGCAGGGTCCCTTGTTCCCCATGACAGCCTGGGGAGACCCAGAATGGCTGGAAGAGGGTGGGGGAAAGGGCACTGGAGAATGCTCAGGGACATCAGCCACACAGGCTGGTACATGTGGCTGGGTGGTCCCAGTGGGAGTGTGAGCTGCAGGTGCAAGCATCTGCCTTGGCTGCTTCTGCCAGTGTGAGTTTTGGCAGGGAGAGTGCCCACCCAGCATTGCCCCATCAAGCAGCACAGGATGTTCAGGCTGGTGCAGTTCCCTGAGGGTCCCACTGTGGTTGAACCAAGGGACTTGGGATGCTGCCGGACCAGTCCCTGCAGGCCAATCTACCAGCAAGGGTGGGAGCATTCCATTCTGTTTTCCCACTGCTGGCACTCCCCTGAGCCCCTAAATCCCACAGGAAATGGCCTCAGCGTGGCTGGCTCCATCCCAGCTCTGTGCTGGGGATTTGGCCTCCATGCTTTTTCCTGGCCCTATTCCAGCCCTGAGGGATGAGCCCGAAATTACCCCTCTGGAGGCCAGACACAAGGAAAGGCTGGAATTGCTGCCGTTGGCAGCCAGGGGTGCGAGTAGGGTTCAAAACATGGGAAACCCAATTAACTTGGCTCCATTAGCTGATTGAGCTGGCTGATAGGAGTATGATTAATTAAAAGGATGAAGAGTAAGTTACCAGGTCCTCGCTGCTGTCGGTATGTGGTGATGGCCTAATGCATGAAATTGGCTTCTTCTCTTAATACCTGGTGCTTGTCTACTGCCAGCCATCAGTTCTTCATGGCATCACCCCATGGCAGGGAGAAACATCCTTGTGCCAACACTGGGTCTGCTCCCTGCTCCCTCTCCCATCCAGCTTCCATGGAGAAAAAAAAAATCAAGGGGAAAATATAATCCCTCTAGATGGGTGAAGCAGGAAAGGATCTTCTTAATTAACCGCACTTTTCTCGCCAAGTCTTGTCTTGGCTTTGGAAGCCCAGTGGTGCAGAGGGACAGGCTATGGTCCCTTCCCGCGCTGCCCCCGGCAGATTCCCGCTCGCTGTTCCAAGCTAACGCGAGCTGACGGCCCCACGGAGCAAGCGGCTCCTCGGCACTCTGCCCGGGGGCTGCAGCCTCTGGCAGCGCTTGGGCCATGGGCAAAAAGAAATTGGAATGGTTTCATGACTTTTTGTAGTAATCCCACTCGCTGAAGTTGTGCCTGAAACAAGGACAGGTCACCACTCGCTGTTTCTGTCTGGTGCTGAAGGAGGTGGGAGAAGACTCAACTCAGATCTGCTCCTTCCCTGTCAAAAAACCCCAACCCTAATTCTCAGGTTTTCCACTTATGACAGAGATGCCAGTCCAGTCCAAGGGGGCCCTGTGTGCTTCCCCCTTCTCCACCTGCAAGAGCCATGCACCACTCTAGCACCCAGTCAATGGTTGGTGGTGGCAGAAGTGATGTCTCTACACAGGGATCATGGGATGAGTAGCACCTGGCCATGCAGGGTGGCATTTCCCAAAGACTCCTGGGGGAATTTTCAGACCATTCATCCCTGGGAAGAGCAGCAGCCAGAGCAGACAATGCTGCCACTGCTCCTCCACTCCCCTTCTTTCCCTGTCACCAAACATGGTGACATCCCATCTGTGATGGCTCCTTCCTTTGCCCACCCTGCCATTTACTGGAATGGAAATTCATGCCAACAACCCCAGGATATCTTAGAAATGAGCAAACAAAGCCAACAAGACCTAAAGATGCCCAGTGGGGATGTATCGATGGTGTTTTGTCTGACAGGGAAGGGGCAGGCATCCTCCAAGCCCTGGGGCTGTCGGTCACATCGCTCCAGCATTCATCCTGAAATGGAAGATTATATGATTGGAAAAAACCATCCACCTGTAAAAGCAGCAGAGCAATTTGCCAGGACCTTTTAATAGCCTCGCTTCATTATCTCCTGCAATCAAAGAGAAACTTGTATTTGATGAGTGCATGGTCCTCAGGAGGCAATTCAGGATCCTGGGGATGAATTTGGGAATGGAAGGGTATTTAGTGGCATTGCTGAGTTACCAAGCTTGCTCACCACAGAAGAAATCCTGAAATCCCTTATTATTTTAAGAAGGAAACATCCAAATCCAGTGCAAAAAGCTCCTGCAAGTGGGGTTTTATTTGTGGAGGCGGGTTGGATTAGGACTGGGCAGGGTTATGCAGGGCAGAGTTAACATAACTGCATGAGGGTTATGTTTGTGTGTGTGGGTGCCCTGTCCCTGCTGGGGGCTGTAAGGACCAGTGCAGATGGAAATAGCTGCCAGCTCCTGCTAGGAAAATGATGACTCAAACCAGCCGCTGGGATTTAAGGCTTCTTTTATTGCGCATGAGCTGGGCTGGAGGGGGGTTCTGCCCCCCCCCCGCTGTGGTCGGGGGCAGCTCCAGGAGGCCTCAGGATAGGGGCCGTACAAAATGTGCTCCAGATGGTGTCAGGGCTGGGATGCATCAGGCAGGACCAGGCTGGGCTGGGGAGCCGGAAAGGGATTTTCCCCCTTTCACCAGGAACAAAAATAACATAAGCACGTGATAGCTCATTTCCTTTAGCCTTTAAAAAGCCCCGTGGGATGGTAAGCAGCGGGAACAGGGGAGGGGGAGCAGCCCGTTCTGTTTGGTGGCCCTGCCATATCACAGCTGAAAAAAGCCCCAAAATTGCCTTTATGAATATTTCCAGCGTTTTGCATCTGGGGGGTGGGGGGTGTTATAGCTTTTTACTGGCTTTATCCCAAACTCCCTAAATGCAAAAACCCTCTGTTTAACAACCACCCTGCTTTTCCCCCTGGCAGCAGCCCAAGGAACTGGTTGCAGTCACTGCTGGCCATGCGTGTGCCATGTAGGCGTGTTAAAATTCCCTGCCAGAGCCCAGGAAAACACTTGAACTGGGATGTGCCTTCGGTTTTTGGCTCTTTCCTTTAAAGACTGTCCCCACGTGAACAAATATTTGATAGGGGGTTAATGGTTTGGGCAGGAGGTGTCCATGCCTGGCAGGGCAATGGGCGGGGGGAGCCTTTCGGGTCCATGTTCTCCTCGCATCCCAACAAAGAGGTTTTTGGGGGCTTAGCAGTCTGTTCCTGGAAAGCAAGCCAGCCTCTTCCAGAAGATGTTTTTTCCTAGGGAAGAAGCATCCTGGTGCCTGCCAGCTCCTAATTACTGCTGCCGGCCTCGGCACTGGTTAACTGGGGCCAGGGCTGAGCCGTGGAGGTGATGCGAGGCAGAGTTTTGCCTTGGGCCGGGGTCACCCCCTCCCCAGAAAGGCCTGGAGGGGAGGTCAGGTCTCCAAACCCCTGGGATTCTGGATCCCGCCCCAGTTCAGTGACTGGGTAAAAAGGAGATTTTCAGCCTTTTTTTTTTTTTTTAATTTGGCCAAGGAGCGCTGTCTGGCTTTGCCCGCCCCCCTGCTCGGGGGGCTTGGCCGCTCCTCCCGCCCCTCCTCGGGCGCAGGCGCCAGTACCTCTGCCCTGGCTATTTTTACCCGCCAGGATCACGAGCGAGCGAGTGACCTTCCCCAAGGGACGCTGCCACTCGGGGGGAACAATCGCCAGCGTCCGTCCCCGGGGTGCCCGTCAGGCTGCGGAGCGGCTGTTTCTCGGCTGTCTCGGCGGCGGCGGCAGCCGGCGAAGAGGGTTTTGGAGGGGCTGCTTGTGGCGTGATAGAGAAGGAGAATTTAGCCTTCAGAAAGGAGCCGCTTGTTCGACTCCGGAGGCGAGTTCATGGCTGAGCCTTTGTCTGGCAGAGACAGGGAGGGCACAGTCCGGGAGCTGCTGCGAGTTCCCCAGGCACGGATAGCAATGCCGGCATCTCAGCTCCCTGTGCAACCTGCGCCTGCTTGTCCCCTTGGGGGATGGCTCGTACCCTGCAGCCCCGTGCCTGGGACGGGCTGGGAGGAATTTTGGGGCGTTCAGTGGGGAATAAAGTCCTCAGCCCCCAGCACCCTCCGCCAGCTAGGCGCAGCCCCCCTCTGCTGTCTGTATCGCCACCCCTTGACCTGCCGTCCCCTCCTTCCCGCTCCAGGCCGGTGCCGTGGTGGCCGTGTTCCCGAGCCAGCGGCTGAGGGCAGCGTGCCAGCGGATCGGCTGAACTCCGGGGATGATGAGCACCGTCGCAGCTGAGCGCCAGCCGGGGCCGGGACCTGGAGGAGCCGCCGGGGCGCGGTGCCGCGGCTGAGGCCGGCGCGCTGAGCTGTGCCGGACCCCTCAGCAGATGCTCCGTGCCTGGCACGTGGAGCCACCGGGGGCCCTCGCCGCGGCCGGACAACGCGGATGGAAAGCTGCAGCCCAGCAGGTAGGAGCCCGGTACGGTGGGTCCTGGGAGGCTCTACATCCCCCCCCGCCACCGCAGGGAGTTACAGCACTCGTTCCTGCAGGGAGCCTCGCTGGCCGGCTGACGCCTTCCCACGCCCTATGCCCGCGCCCTATGCCGGAGCGGGCGCCGTCCCCGGCTCAGCCACCCGACGACCATGAAGTGCTCGTTGCGCTTCTGCTTCCTCTCGACCGCCTTCCTGCTCGTCTTCGTCATGTCCCTCCTCTTCACCTACTCCCACCACAGCATCGCCTACCTGGACCCCGGCGGGCTGGGCGGCATCCACCGCGTGAAGCTGGTGCCCGGCTATGCCGGGATGCAGCGGCTCAGCAAAGGGGGGATGTACCCCCGGGGCTGCTCCTGCCGCCGCTGCCCGGCCGAGGAGCCCGGGGCCACCGACTGGTTTGATGGGCGCTATGATGGCACTGTGTCCCCCGTGTGGACCAAGGAGAACATGGACCTACCGCCCGACGTCCAGAGGTGGTGGATGGTGAGCGCAGGGATGGGAGTGCCATGGTGTGCTCTGGCACGGGGGCACAGATTTCTCCTCCACCAAGGAGGGGGCACTGGCTGATTCCCCCCTGCCCCCCTTCCCTCCTTGCAGATGCTGCAGCCCCAGTTCAAGTCCCACAACACTCACGAGGTCCTGAGCAAGCTCTTCCAGATCGTGCCGGGTGAGGATCCTTACCGCTCCCGTGACCCACGCCGCTGCCGCCGCTGCGCCGTGGTTGGCAACTCAGGCAACCTACGCGGCTCTGGTTACGGACCGGAAATCGACGGGCACGACTTTGTGATGCGGTGAGGGCCAGAGAGCACTGCCAGGGACCTGCCCACCCAGGCAGCACAGAGACATGGGGTGATGCTGGCACCACCGGGTACTGGGATGAGTGGGAGTGACTCTAGCCTTGCCATCTCCCCTGGGTGGGAAACTGCTGCTTGGCAGCATTCAACAGCTCATGGGGATCACCCGTGTCATGTGCAAGGCACAGGGCATTGGGACAGTGGTGTCATCCTCCCTGCTCTCTCCCCAGCATGAACCAGGCCCCCACAGTGGGCTTTGAGGGCGATGTGGGTGGTCGGACCACACACCACTTCATGTATCCCGAGAGTGCCAAGAACCTGCCCGCCAACGTCAGCTTCGTGCTCGTGCCCTTCAAAACCCTGGACCTGCTCTGGATTGCCAGTGCCCTCTCAACCGGCCAGATCAGGTTGTAAGTACCCAGTGGACACTGGCAGCACCAGGCTGATGGCTCACCTAGCTCAAGGACAGCTCCCCTGGGAGCAGTGGGGATTTATTTGTTCCTCCCTCCAAGAGCCCCCCTTGGCAACTTAGGCTGGAGTTGGGGGCATGGGACTCCCAAGAACTCACCTGCCTCTCTGCTCTTTTCCCAGCACGTACGCACCTGTGAAGCCTTTTCTGCGTGTGGACAAAGAAAAGGTACGTGGGGCTCATCACTGCCAGGAGCACCTGTATGGCGGTGGCCCCTGTCACCTCATCATTCTCCAGGGTTCCCAGTGTTCCTTCATGGGGTGCTGATGCCAAAGGGAGCATGGCTGGGGATCCTGTGCTAACCCTGGTCTGTCCTCCCAGGTGCAGATCTACAATCCTGCCTTCTTCAAGTACATCCACGACCGCTGGACGGAACACCACGGGCGCTACCCCTCCACTGGCATGCTGGTGCTCTTCTTTGCCCTCCATGTCTGTGATGAGGTGGGTGATGTCTCCTTCAGCTCCTGGCTGGCATGGAGTGGGTTTGCTGAGGTCCTGAACCTTGCAGGGTTAAGGAAAGAGGTGGATTCTTTGGGTCGAACTGCAGCAGAAACTCTGGTTGCCTGACACGACAGTGATGGGCACCCTCAAGGGGTGGGAAGGCTGTGCAGAGGGATGGGCATGTTTGAAAATCACCCCAGCAGTGCAGGGGTTGCTGAGACAAGGGTGTCCCAGCCTGGCGGGGGGTTCTGGCTCACTCCCTCTCTTGCTGCTGCAGGTGAACGTCTTTGGGTTCGGTGCTGACAGCCGGGGGAACTGGCACCACTACTGGGAGAACAACCGCTACGCCGGGGAGTTCAGGAAGACGGGGGTGCACGATGCCGACTTCGAGGCACACATCATTGACATGCTGGCCAAAACCAGCAAGATCGAGGTTTACCGGGGAAACTGAGGGCTGAGTCTCTGGCTCCCTGCTCCAGCAGGTCCTGCTGCCTGCAGGGGCGGAGGGTGAGGGTCTCCCTGGAGGCCTCAGGCAATGAGCGCGGATGGGCAGCGCAGTTCCGCATTGCTGACAGAGCCACAGTGGTGGTATTTGGTGCCTCCAGCAGCCAATCAGGTTCAGAGCTAAAGGAGACTTTTTGCTTTTTTTTAATTATTATTATTATTATTAAGAAACCCAGCTGAGAAAGGATTTATAAACACAATCAGTGACTGACCAGGCGGCGGGGGTGGCCGCCTTGCATCTCTCTACAGTCAAACCAAATGCTGCTCTTTTTAAAACAAGACAACGCCCCTGCCCCGAAGCCGCGTGACTTTGGGGAACCCCTCGAGCATCGCGTCAGGCCAAGGGGGCTGAGGGAGCTGTGGCGGCTGCGCAGCCTCACCAGTGGAACCAGCTGCTTCTTTTTTCCTTTCTTTTGGTATTTTTCTTTTACGCCCCCTTGGGGCACCCGATGCCGTCGTTTCTCCAGGGAAGGCTCCTGGCGCAGAGGCAGGTCCCAGCACATGGATCCATGGTGGGGAGCCAGAAGCTTCAGGAAGCCGACCGTTGCTGATACTCTGCTGCTGGCTGGCGACTGCTGGCACAGCTGTGCATGGAGATGAAGAGTCATCTAAACTTCGGGGTGCAGCATCCCTGCTCTTCTACCTGAGGACTGGGGAAGAGTAGGACAGATTTCAGGAATGACTGTACAGGAGGCAGCTAAGAAACCTACACGAGCAGCAGCCTGGTCACTCTGGCTGAGCTCTGTGAGCAGTTGTAGGATGCTCAAGGGGTTGTGGGATGCAGCAGGGTCAAGGAGACAGGATTTCCTTTGCTTTCAGGATGGGAAAAAACAGATCAGAGATTAGTGGGTGAGTGAACTGTGCTTTTGCTTCTGGGTTGTTCTGAACAGCTCCGGTGAGAAGCTGAAATCCCAAAGTCTTTGCTCCTTTTGCCAGGGTGGTGCTTGGTTTACACCAGTCTGGTACAGCCAGTGCCCTCAGGGTGCCCAGGGCTTCCCAGGCTGGACAGGCAGCCGATGACATGGGATGGGGAGATGCTGAAGCAAACTGCCTCCCCAGAGGTGTCATTAAAACCACTTTCTTTGGGTCAATCAGGTGGATTTTTTTTTTTTTTGGAGATGCTGGAAAGCTCAAGAAAAAGGCAACCATGGAAAAGGTCTGCCAGAGAGAGACCCTCCACCTGCACAGCCAGTGCTGAGAGTGGAGCAGGGGCTGTGGGGCAGCACCCATCTGGGGAAGCTCTGCCCATGCTGCCTTGCTGGTTGCAATAGTTAATTTGAGGAACAATCACTGTAGGGATTTTCAGGCTTGGAGATTTTTTTACCCTTTTGTATCTGGCTTTTCTGTAGCAGCCTCTTACCTGTTTCTCCACTTTGGTTTGGTTGTTTTTCAGGGTTATCTTTCATTTTTTTGAGGTTTCTCTGCAATTGTGAAACATAAGGGTGTGGGTTAATCACCTGGAGCAGGCAACTCAGCAGCCCCTGGGCTGGGGACATTCAGCTTTTCTGTCCATAGGAATTTAAACTCCTGCATTTTGTGGTGGGTTTTGGTCTGTAGAAGTGGAGCTGCCCTGGTACAGGCAGCCCCAAGCCGCAGGACACAGGCTGCTGCAAGCCCTGCTCTCCACCTTCCTGGGTGGTTTTTGCTGATTTTTTGTTTTGTGTTTTTTTTTATGGGGAAGAAAATTAAAAACCACAAAACCACGAGCAACAATGAGTGCCTTGACCATCTCTCATCGGCGACGCCAGGCTGTGCCCGCGCTGGCGGCAGGGACGTGGCCGATGTATCTGGCAGTTGTACCCACTTCCTTCATCGCACCACACTGGATCTGGGAAGTGCTGCTGGGAGAGAGGGACACATCCAGGCCACCGTGCTGGTGGCTAGAAAGGCCAAATCCAGTGTGATGAGGCTGGACCAGCTCCTGTTGCAGCTGAGCAGGGCCAGGCCTGACAATCACAGGGTGAGCAGAGACACCAGGTACCAAACCTAGGTACCAAACCCTCCGGCAGCACAGTACTGGCATCCAGTGTCAGGCGTGCTTGCGGCTCCTGACTGCCCTGACAGTATTTTGTTTTCCTAACTTCCTCCCCCTACTCCCCTTTTCTCTGTTGTTTTTATTATTATTGTATTATTATTTTTTATTTAAGCTGTCCCACTAGGACTCGTGACCACTCACGTCTCCCTGGCAGGGTGGCCGCAGACAGGTACATGCTGCACGGCCAGCGCACCACTGTACTGTACATAGAGGAGATGTAGGCACAGGCTACGGGCAGGGAGGCAGGCAGGGAGGAGGTGCCCGGGCTGGCCCACCTGGCAGAGGTTGTCTGCATCACACAGTACCTGATCCAAGCACCTCCTGCCCCCGTGGGACAGGGACAGACCAGTGCTCCAACCTAGGGCTAGGAGCAGCCGGGCAGCTTGGCCCGTAGCCTCTGTGTACATGGGTACTTCTGCACACAACTGTCTTAAACCAACTGGTTTTTTTAAAGTCAATAAAAATCATGCATCAAATCTCCTTGGTGGTTTTCTGATAGCCCTGTCTACTGTGCCTTTGCCTGCACCCAAACCTGGGCATCAGTCGAGTCAGGAGAAGAGGGAAAGAGAATGAGAGGGTTGCTGGGCCCAGAAGATGCTCTGCTCTCTCCTCTTCTCCAGGCCAGGCACCAGCCCCCAGCTGTGGTTAATATGCCCTCACTGGGGCAGGAGCAGGACCTGGCCCTGTGCCAGCCTGGGTGCCCAGCAGCAGAGCCCCAGCACAACCCCTCCAGCCCAAGCCCAACAGTTGGTGATGCCACTGCTCACCCAGACCCCACATCCATGTCCCAGCCACCCCGGACCCTAAAACGGAAGTTCTGGTCCCATGCAGCCCATGTCCCTGAGCCCCACCACAGCAGAGGGAATGACATGGACAAGCTCTTGAAGGACATAATCTTGAATGTGGATACAGGCAGAGGCAGGGAAGGGACTTCCCCAGGGTGATGCAGCAGGTCCAAAACTCACTCCAGCTCCCAGGGCTAGACCCTTCAACAAGCCTAGTGTCCCTGCAGGATCCCACCCAGAGAACCAGGGGCGTTTAGATTCTGACACACAAGGGTCTTGCATAACTAACGGCAAAATTCAGAAGTAGTTAAAATGCCTCTTTATTAATATATAAACCTAGCAACATTTAAGCCAACCATAATATGAAATGAAATCAAGCATGATATAAATACAGCATACATGACAACATGGCCTCAGTGGAGAGCAGCAAACTCACCCTGACTTGTGCGCTTGGGAACAACTGTCCACGTCCTCTGCCACGGGGTCTGGCAATCAGAGCAGCTTTGTCTCTCCTAAACCCCTCCAAATCCGAACTCAGCAGAGCTGAGACCACTGTTCCCCTCAAAAGAAGAGTACCTGGCACGAGCTTTCTCTGACCCCACACCACAAAGGGATTAAAGAGCCTCCCTGTGCTGCTGGAGACAACCTGCTGGCACCTGCTTGCCAGGGCCCTGCGAGGCAGAGGGAAACGACCGCAGTGGATGGGGAACCATGCTGCTGACATTGCTCCTTGCTGTCCCACCTCAGCTACATCCATTGCACAACGTTCACAAACATAAGGCACTAGAAGAGTGTTTTCACTGGTTCAAACTTCAGTTGTTCTTAAAATTCCAGCAGCAGCATGCATCAGAAATCTTCCCAGCCCTTTTAAAATCTGGTCTCAGGAGACAAAAGCATGAAGTGGGGTTTGGATAACTGTCCAGCTGCAAGCCTGACCAGGAGATGCAGGAGAACCTGTCAAGGACTTCAGAGTTACTAATCTGCCTCTGGTTATACTGGAAGAAGTGAGATCTGTCCCACTACAGGAACAGGAGGGAATTTTAGCATGGAAAAAATCTCAGCAGTGCCATGGTGAAAGGCAACAGCACAGATTTTCCTCCATGCTCACAAAATGGATCAGGTCCTAGATGGGATGGCTGACAACTCCCAAGTATCTGCTCTGCTTGTAGCAGGTGTCAAGAATCCATGTGGGAAGATCAACTGTTACCAGTATTAACAGATCAGTAAATATTAATGTGAGCACTTTCCTCATTATAACGTACTGCTCCTCTTTGTTGGGATTCCTTATTCCAAGCAGGTGGAATAAGGAACATCTAAACAGAACATCAGCCCAGCGTGCCACACCTGCAAAGCAGCTCTGGTTTGTACTGTAATCCAGAAGCCAGCCTGACATCAGTAGTCCAGCCCAGCTTTGAGACAAATGGGAGATGAGGAGTCTCAGAGCCATCTCAGCAAACACGACAGGCGGTAGCAGATCCCCCCCCCCCACTTCTCCCGACTCCTGCCTGCAAATGTCAGCTGGTACAGCAGGGAAGTGTTCAGGCAGACAATTTTGTTTCCTTTAATGCAATGGGACACCCACAGAGTACTCTACACCAGCCCAGGCTTCTTTAGAGAAAGAAGAAAATCCATTACACCACACGGAAAAAGTGAATAAATCCATTTTGGGGGCGGGGGGGAGCCAAACAGGAACATGTCAGCCCAGCAGCTGGACAGGCACAAGGGCTCCCAGCTCCATACAAATTCCAGTCTCATACTGCAACAGCAGCTTCCACCATCTCCAAGTGCTTGCTCAAAATTACCATCTCTGGGCGCACAGCACACAGCTTTTCAGGAAGGAAATCAAATGGCAAGCACAGCCAGTGCCCAAACACCTCACCTAAAGCTTTAAGGCATTTATAAATATTCATTCTTTTTTCCTCTCTCAAATGCAAGGACTACTCATGCCAAGGGCTATAAGCACACTGCTACACCCATAATACTTAAGAAAAGTTTAAAGTGCAAAGAAAATTTTCAAATGCTTTTTAGTGACAGCTTCAAGTCATCAGATGACACCAACCCCCCCATTTCTCGAGTTTTGTTCCATGACTAAATGCCATTTTTTCTTTTTTTTTTTTTTTTTCAATAAAAATCCAAACAATCAATTAAGGAAAAGCTAGTTTAAAACAGGAAAACATCCTGAAATAGGCATAAATTATTCTGACCCAGTATTATAATAAACTCATTTGGGAAGACAAATATGAAGGTTGTGAACATTTTGCTCAACATTATCAGCAGCCAAGAGTTGTGTTTTAAATAAAAATTACTTCTGCCCTTGCAAGCAGCTCCCCACTGCCCTGACATGGGAACTACTTCATTTTTACAGATCTCTTCCCAAAATGTCACCATTCTGTTCAAACGTGCTGGGAGGATGAGGTTGGTCATGTCACTGCTGTACCTTTACAGCTACAAGAATGTGCCAGGGAGACAAAAGTGTTCCAGGCAATCAAGTGCACAGTTCCCACTTCTCCTGTGTGGAACCATTTCCTTCATCCCAATGAGAGGGGCAAATGTGTGCTGGGAAACAAGTGCTAATGCTATCCCAACTCTGCCTAGAGCCATGGCTCTCACTTGTCCAGCATCAAGGCTGCAGAGGAAGATGCTCCCTGAGCTGGGAATCAAAGCTGACCATCCCTCCAAGGCTGGGCATAAGGAGTTGAGTAATGAGCAAAGGATCAAACCTTCACTGAACCTCTCCTTCCACAACAGCTCAGCCACTCCACAATCTCTCCACCAGTTTTTATTTTGCCATACCTCACTCTCTGATGGCAAAAGGAACTAATGCACTCAGCCACCTGAGGAAGGAGACTAAAAAAGTGTTAAAGACAGCGGGAAAATCCTGGCACAGGGGAAGTGAGGGTGAAATGATGGGATTTACAGCAGCCACAAACCTGCCTGGAGTTCTGATGTTGGTATCAGCACCATCTAAAAGTTGAATAACTTAAGTTGATGCAGAGACACCGATCTAGAGCCAACCTGGCTCTGACAACAAAGCATCAGGTAGAAGAGAAGAACTTTGTGCATGAGAAATTCTATAACAGCAGAGTTTGGAGGAGTTACAGGAAGAGCAACATGATAGATAGCAACTCAAATGCAACAGTAGAAAGGAGGAATCCAAGCATACACCAAGATGTAGAGATGCAGTGGAAGTTTCACACAACCTCCCTTCTTTGCCACAAAATAAGAAACTTTCCAACAAGGTCTGTCAAATCTAGATAGTGGAGAAAACAAATAGAAACTTAGTCTGGCAAAGACGGATGTGAAAATGACTGTAACACATCCTCCTGAAACAGAAAACATAATTCTAGAAATAGACTGTTAATTTTATCCTCAGATCGTTAAATATGAACAATATACTCCTGCTTTTCTAGTACCAGTTTTACTCAAGCCTTGCATTACTCACTCAAGGACTAACAAAACATGAGAACTTGGGAAAGGACAGCGCAAGGTTAAGACAATATAATATCCCTGTAAAAACAATTTAATGGAAGGAAGCACTATGTCTTCCAGAAGTTCCCCTGACTCCAGATGGCACTTGGGCAAGCCAGCCCTTTTAGACGGATTCACATGCACATTTAGATGGATTCACTGGCTACCTTCCCTCCAGAGATGCCTGTATGTATGGAATCTACAGGGCTGTTCCCATTCTGAACAGCAAGACTCAGAGAACTGGTAACAACCCTGTGACTGATACACACGAGGTGCAGAGAGTAGACCTGCAGCTGCTGCTTCAGCACAGAATGAGGCCATTTCCCCTTCTACTGCCACAAAGAGGGATGCTATTTTTGTGTTTCCCAATCTAAGGTTCATAGTCTTACTACGCAGAATGAGAACAAACCACCTTTTTTAGCAAAAAGCATTTTAAGGCAGTTTTAGTTATGAGAATCAGCATGTAGAATCTTACAGTCCCTGTTATTTACCATCTTAGACGTTAAGACTACGCTACAGCAGCTTCGACAATCTGATTTTTAATTTTCTAATTTGAAAGTGTACTAAAGGTAGTAACTCTTCAACAGATTTAGTTGTTCTTTTTTTAGGCACTCTAATAATCAGATAAAGGGATTAGAGCCTTACATCACTGCTTAATACCTCGAGATGAAAACACTACGCTAGAAGCATCTTCTTCCAACTCAGTATCACTATTTTAAAACGTGATCCAATTGTCCTCTTGACAGGTGTTCAAGTTGGTAAAGGCAAACTATTCTTTACATTGTAAGTTTAAAAATAGCTACACCAGAAATTAAATCGACTAAGCCTGAACAGCATTTAAAGACCTCTCAGGTTCTGATATAAAACAAGAACAGAATTCATAGCAGGGAAGGTTGGTGTAGGCGTTAATGAGCTGCAAGACTGACAATTACCAAACCACCCAAGTCTCAAACAGCAAACACAGCGTTACACAAAGTGTTGCTATATCTACCATCATGGTGGAAAACTATTTCCACTCTCTATTTTTGGTAAGGAAAAGTCAATAGATCTAGACATAAAATAAACCTTAGCAGACATAATGACAAAAGTAGCTCATAAAACACAATTTTACTATCAGAACTGCTGGAGAAGAGACATTTGTGTATGAACAGTTGCCTGAGGAACTAGCAGGCACCTCTAAATTAGGGAAAAGGAAAAATAATCACAAGGAGGAATATAATGCGGCTGGAAAGAGTGGTTGGTAAAGGACAGCAGGCTGCTAGCCTTCCAGTTTGGTCTTAACTAACCAAGAGTTCTAACTCTGCAGAGAACTTAACAGCTCCAGCTAAAATCTCTCTTCAGCAGTTTCAATACAAACTTCAGCACACCTTGGACCTATACTTTGCCTTCTTCTGAAGGAGTATCATGCCTTACTCAGCCACAACAAACGGTCAATAAACCCTAAGCAGAAGGGCTGCTCTAAGAAGCTCTAAGAGCCCTAAGCAGAAGGGCTACTCCACTTCCTAAATATCACATACAAAACTCTTTGGTTGAATGCCCAGTTCCATGGATAAGGAAGGCAAAGCAGTGTCTCATAAAACCAACAGAGAAGGACCAAGGTCCTCCCTAGTACACACGTCCAGCATGGGAACAATGGGATTGTGGTATCTCTCTAAGCAGAAAAGACATGCAAGAAGTAATTATAGAGTTTTAACTGCTATTAGATGCTTTATGAACCCTTCATTTAAGCAATTAATTCTAACACACCAGGTAAAATTTCAGTTCAGAGAGCAATAATAGGGGAATTTGGAAGAAATGACAAGCAGGCGGAATCTCGCCTACAGCAGCTGCAGAGAGTACTCTGAGCTGTGAGATCTCAAAAAGCTGCCCCAGTGTGGTCACTCCTTTTCAGAAACTGCAAATTTTTGCATGTCAATTCAGAACTAGGTTTGAAATCCTGGAAGAAGCCACACACTTCAGTGGAACTCTCCACAGACAAAGGAACGCATGCTCAGAGAAGTGACATCTACATTCAACCTACTACACCATATGCTCAAATCCTAAATTCCCTTACAGTTTCCTGAACCGGCAGCCACAGACCCAACTGAAGGCACAGCTTAAAGCAACTAAAGCAGCAGAAAGCAAACTTAAAACAAGAACCAGGAAAGGTTTTGAGCTGATATTTACATTACTGATGCTAACGATTTAACTGGAAAATAAAGTGCCCAAAAATGGTTCTAGACCATAGAGAAAGTGTTCACCACAGCTAATGGGACAGACATCAGTGCAAGGTTGTGCTTGAAGTCCAAAACAGATGCTGAAGCAGAAAGACCATGAGGAGTATGTGGTATCAGAGGCAGGGAAAACATTTAACAAATCTTTTTCAAGTAAATGAAAAGAGTCTTGGTTTTTGATTGTGCTCAAAACACGAAGATGATGCAAATATGCACAAGGCAATTCAGCATTCCCCCATTTCTTTACCACTTACCATCAGTGATTGAAGTGGCACATTTTGGCACCTGAAGAAGGGGTAAATTTCCAGCTGCACCATCTGGAGCATCTGTATGAGAAGCCAGATGCAAAGAGCAGTGCTGAAGAAAAGCAATTTATAATCCCACTACCATGCTCCCTTTACTCCCTTATTCAACCTCTTCAGCTGAGGTACTACTGAGAGACAAAGAACTGCAACAGATTTGAGGAGGAAAACAGAAGACAAATTCTTGAGTCCAGCAGGAGCTGCTGAGACATTTTCTCACCACCAATAGAAAACCCAGTGTTTCTCGCACCACAGGTGAGACAAATGCTGTGTCTTTTCCTACAATTTCAAAATAACCACAGGCAGCTAGACTACAAGATAATATCCCCTCCTGCTGCTGAAGTTCCCCGAACCAACACAAGTTCTCTATGAACCTTGCCAGATGAGTTTGAACACGTCACATAAACAAAGTGAAAGACAATCCCCAAAGAGACTGTATATTTTGCAGCTTAAACAGAAGCAGCATTTCAACACTGCTATTTAACATTAAACACTAACATCTATCCTTGTCAGAAATCAGTATTCTTGCTAATAAAAAAGAAAAAACAACATTCCTTTATAGAAGTGAAATGCACATGTTGATCTTTGACTATATTTATAGAAGGCCATTTAGTTTCAGTGACCCCACACAAAAAAATCCAATCCCACCAACAATGCACTTACCAATGCTACTGTCATCTCAATACTCTGATGTTAAATCTACTCCCTGCTACGGAAAAACCAAAATGGTGGACAAAGGAGGGCAGTGACAGGCTGGACAACACCAAAACCTGTCTAGGCTGTGCTCACACAATGCTTTGTCTCATGCCAGTGAGGTAGCTGATCGTTCTATTGCTGTGTGCATTGACACACCAACCCCTCTACAACATGGTACGTGGAGAGCAGGGTGAGGTCAGCCATCATCTGAACCACAGGCAGCAAAGACCTGCTGTCCCATGCCTTATGCTGGAGAGGAGAGAGGAAGAGTGCAGTCTTCAGGGGTCCACCCCAACCCTTCCCATCACTAGAAGGCCAGGGCCTTTGGTGGGATTGACTCCTACACAGGCATCCCTGCATGTTCAGCACTGTGCTTCATCCACTGGGGCACAGGTGAGCCTGGCAAGGGTTGAAGGAGGGAGACAGACAGGGTTGGGAAAGCTTGAAAATTAAAGTTTTAAAATATACAAAATGTAACACACTGGAAAAAGTTTAAAAGTTGCAAGACAAGAAAGGAAAAGAAAGAAATATATGAGGTGAGGAGGAAGGGCTGGAAGATGGTGGGAGAAGACTCCAGCTTGGGACAAGGGGCGGGTCTAGTCTACTCAGCACTACTCCCTCTGGTAGCCACTGAGTTCCACCTCATCCTTGCGGCGCCGTTGAGTGAAGAGGGAGCTGAAGGGATAGAGCTTGGCTTTGGCCTGGAAGCGCTGCCCAGCGATTTCGATCTCGTACTCTCCCTGGTTGATGAAGTCAGTCGTCACCACCAGCTCTTCTCCCGTCTTCTCATCGAAGTGGTGCACGAAGCCGAGGCAGACGTGGCGCTCCAGGGTGTAGCTGTAGGCACTGCTGGTGGTCTTGCCCACGTAGCGGCCGTTGCGGAAAATGGGCTCCCCCCACCAGGGCCAGAGGTCCATATCTGTGTCATGGTCCTCCAGAATGAACATGGTAAAGCGCTTGTACACCCCGTTCTGCTTCTGTTCCAACAGTGCTTCCTGGCCAAGAAACTCCATTCCCTGTGGGGAAAAGGGAGCATCAGCTGACGTGACAAGAACTGTGGCAGCTGCTGAGCTGCAGCAGACCAGGTTGCCGACAAGGGCAATTTACGCTTGGAACTTAGGTCCTATGAAAATGGGCTGCCTACATACACAAGAAGCGCAGCTCAGATAGCTTTTCTGTCATGTTTGTTGCTCCAGATGTTAAAAGACACAGAAATGTTTGTGAAGCTGGTCTTTAGAAAAATCATTCTAATTTTCACTCTAGTGAAAACCATGTCTCCATTCCAATTTTTGCCATATTTCTTGTTCCAGAAGTCTACTCTTCCTTATAAACCAGAGGGAAACTGTAACTAATATGAAATTTGTATCCTTAGTCACTACACTCTTTTCTTGAATCAATACAAGCATTTTCTCTGGCTCATGCAATGATGGAAGAAAGAAAACAAGACAGTGATAGTAACAGCACCTGCTACCACAAAAGCATGATATAACTCTACACTGTTCTATGGTCTCCCCTGTTTTATTAAAAATAGAGAATACCTGTTATTGGTGCCTAGCCTCATATTTAACATCATTAAATGCCACTGGGTGCACAGGCTGGCTTTTGCTTCATCAGACTGGGAAAACAGCTTAGAGAAGCAAGAATTTCTGAGCATCTGTAAGGTACAGAGCACCTCTGCCACATTGGGCAGTGCATACGTAAGCACCAGGCACAGGTCACTGGGAATGCTGCCCAGGAAGGAGGAAGACAGAGCATTTTTGTATATCTAGCAGCCTTCTAAAGTACAAGAATATATGTTACAGCTACTGCACACAGCTCCATAAAAACACATCCATCTGCTTGGCTGGCAGCCTTTCAGTCCAGTTGTGCTGTCCCACCAACCCCAGTGCAGAAGGGGGTGTACCTTATCCAGCTTGACCTGGAACTCGCGTCCACACTCCATAGGAGTGGTAAAAGCATCCAGATCCTGGCCCCAGAATGCAAAGAACTTCTCAATGCGCAGGCTGCGGAGCGCGTAGTAACCGGCATTCCGAATCCCGTACTTCTGTCCCATGTTCATCACTTCGTTGTACACGTGAAGGGCATACTGCAATGGAAGGGTGAAACACAGACTGGCACCAGGAGAGAGCAGCAGCATCTGACACCACCAGGAATGTCACTGTCCCCTGCCACTGAAGCACAAGAGCTCTGCTCCACTGGAATGCAATATTAAGCAGAAAAACTCCCCCTGGTGCCTGCAGGCAGCTTTCCTGTGGTGCAAATCAGACATCTCATCATCTGGAGTCAACCTGGAAAATGTTTCCAATTTATGCATGCAAGCAACTGCTTTAATTAGCTCAGGCTGCAGTGCATTCTTACCTCTATGGGGATATAAAGCACGAAGCCAGGTTCTCCTGTGTGAGTGATACTCATCACACGGATGCCATTAGCATAGCCCACACTCATCTCCTGCAGAATCAGAGGGGGTGAAATCATCCAAACTGGAACACAGCACAGAGATCCAGAAGAAGCACAATGCGTAACACATCCACACTGCCCAGCCCTCTCTCCCCTTTGCCACCCGCACATACTTGCAACAAATTTAAATTTCCAAATTCAAATAGTGATGTCACATTATCCAAGCTTGTTAGTCATTTCTTGACACTTGGCAATAAGCCCTGGAACTAGGTCAGGACACAGGTTGTACTCTAGATACAAGACAGAAGTTGAATAGCAACTATCTGCTCAGCCTTTTAACAGGCTGACAGGAGACAATGATGTCAGAGTCCCTGATCCCAGCTGCCCCTCTGAAAGCTTTGTAATTGATTATATGAAACATGTCAAGATATCAAATGGTGACAAGTCTACAGTGAGAGGAATACTGAAAACAAATGCATATTCACCTATATATTTAGCAAACAGAACCCAAAACACAAGCAAGCCTACTGAGTTCTTTACCAACCTAGCTCAGTAACTGCAGTAAACCTTCCTGTAAATCTTAATTCTCCTCCAGTTATCCAAAACGTTTTTCCTCTCCTTCCATGCATGCTTTGAAAAACCTAGCAGAGTAAGGACAGAAGCACAGTCACTCACCTTGCAAAAGAGAGAGGGGAAGTGTTCTGCAGTCATCGGGGCATAGGACAACTCTGACAAGACATCCACAGCACGGGGGCCAATCAGATTGAGAGCTAAAGAGGGGAACAAAACAGCATTAGCACGAAACTGGAGAAGTCTTGCCTGGTGTCTAATGTGCTGCTCCAGTTCTGAAGTCTTACTGAACTAATAGGTGTGTTTACATTTCAGAACAGAGGAGAGAGTCATTAAACTCCAGGCACTTTAAACAACTAACTGGCATGCAGCAGGAGACACCATTTGTGATTTTCAGCTGTCTGAGGAGGTCTGCTTTTAGTGATTTCTTACCTGTGTACTTCCAGGTCACATCCTCTAGGACCAGGTTGCTGTCATCGGGCAGGTGGTTCTTCAGCCAGGCCCAGCAATGAACTTGTTGGTCAGTGGGGGAAATCATGAAGAAGCTGGAACAGACAAATCAAACCCAAGAAACAATGAAAGAACAACCACAAAATGAAACAGTTCATTCTTCAACTACTCGAGCTATTCAGCAGTTTCCAAGCTAACAAGAGACCAAAACAAGCTGGTTTGTGAAAACCACAGCTAAAGTCTCTGGATCAATGCCATCACGTCTGTTGTGAAAAGAAATCCCCCACTTCAAGCATTACCAGTGGTCTGGCGACAAGAAGTGACTAGATGTGGAACACAGGGAGTTCTGCAGAAAGTTGACAGAGTATCTCAAACGTCACAACTGGTTTGCAGAAAGGACTTGCAGCTCTTCACCACCAGTGATTCTCTCTACTCTGACAGTCAGAGTAGAGATGGTTCACAGAGCAATCTCTTGTTTTAGCAAAAGTCTTTTCATACACAATGGTGGTTATTATTAACACTTTCCAAAAACAGGACTCCACTTGATATGGGAAAATGAGCTGCTTGTGTGTGTGCCTGATACAAACTGAGTTAAAGTACATCAACATCTGTAGAAATCACTAGGCAAGGAGGGAAGCTACTGGCTTCACACAGAGGACAATACTTTCAAGCAATACATGAATGCAGACAGAAGTGGAAGAGAAAGAAAAGCTGTTTCTAATTGAAAGAGAAGCAACAAAATGCTTTCACACCAATACAATGAAAACACACAGAGAAAACCATCCAGAAAAATAAATCCAACACTCAGCTAGGACATGGCCATGAAGTTCTTAAAAATGAGAAAGCTTTTTATCAGATGCCAAAGAGAGCCCAAAATGGTGAGTCTAAGGGTAAAATCCTGTGATCATGTCAGCTTGCACGAGAGAGCACAGAAAGAATGATAAAAAACTGCAAAACTGAGATTTAGCGTACATATACTGCAATGAAAACTCAAAGAATCAAAAAGTAGTATTTTCAACGCACAACTCCAGTAAGGACATTGGTCAGTAGTTAGTTTGCACTTTAAATGGTTACCTAAATTAATAAACTCCAGTGACTGCTAGAAACAATTTGTATCTCAATTAAGAAATTAAACATCTGAAGGTCTAACATTTTGAGGAAATCTATGTTCATCTGTAATCCCGGAAAAAGGCTTATTTTCCCCAATGTTTTTAAGTTCAGAAGCTCCCTTTCACTTGAGTTATGGAATTAGGAATACCAGTGGAGAACTGAGACTTTTCAGTTCAGTGACAAAAGTTTATGACCTTCATGAAGAAGTCCTTAAAGGCTCAAACACCCAAAGGGTGATGGCTAAAGGTGCTGTCTGCACACTCACCTGCGCTTGCTGAGCCGGGCTATGCTGCAGTCGTTCTCATACCCTCCTTTCTCGTTAAGCATTCCTGTATGCACGACATGCCCAACTGGCACATCCAGGTCATTCGAGAAGAGATACTGCAGACTCTCCAGGGCCTGGTCTCCAGTGGACTATATGAATCAAAAGGAAGAGAAAATCAGACAAGCTGCCTGAGCAAAACAAATCCACTGGGGCAGCTTAAGATTGCATCAACATCCTGGCCTAAATTACTTCAATTTGTGATGATCGTGACACTGACGTCTCGAGTGTAACAGCATACAAGAGTGGCACAGTGCCGGAGGTCAAATTCTATGTATAGACTTAGCTGATATTTCTATAAACTGGGCCCTTGACAGACAAAACCCAATCTGTGCTAAATACTGTGGTACAACCTGAATTTAGCCATACAGTGTGACTTCCTCTATCTATCCTCAATAGGACACAGAGCTTTTTGCAAAAGCAGGCAATATTAAACTAAAGGTCACCTTTACCAGGTCATCCCTTCCTAGGTACTTACACTTATTTCAAACTTGGTAAAAGATGACATGTCAATAACACAAACTGCTTCCTTACAGCACTTGACTTCAGAACCCACAATATCAAACCAGTCTGGTTTGTAAAAGGTTTTGCTGTGATCCAAATCCAGCAGATCTAATACAAAGAAAAATTGAAGGAAAAATTCATAAACTAGATGAATTAAGACCTTACATAGACCAATTGGGAAGCACTAGGCAGAGGAAAATAGGATCTCACCATTCCCAGGTGGGACAAAATACTTGACTCTCTCAAATCCATGCTTCTCCATCCACCTGGCTCCTTGTGCATCCAGGCGGTCGTACAGTGGTGAGGTGCGCAGCTGCCTGCCAGTCTGGAAGTCCCAGCGGGGAACTTTCAGATCATACATGAGGGCTGCAATGGACATAAAGATCCTTTATTAGGCAAAGTGATTATCTTTATCTAAACTTTTCTTCCAGATTATCAGTACTTAAAAATATCTGAACAATTAATAAAACTCCCTCGAAACAGCTACAAGCTTCCTCTTTCTGTTTTTGAAAATCAACAAATCTGTTTTGATCTGTTTACAGCTCTTCAAAATCAGAGTAACAATATTTGCACAGAACACTTATTTATAGATACTTATAGTCTCATGACAATTCTGCAAGATAACAAAAACTCTATTTTTCATGAAGTCATGCTGACTAGCATTAATTATGCAGGATTCTTCCCTGGCAGTGCACTATATCAGATATTTTGACAATGCTAATGCTGGGGTAGGCAGCCCACAGCTACAGGGACTATCTAATTTGTCTTTGTAAACACTGGCAATCCAGCCTTTTGTGATCATTGAAGCTTTTCCAAATGGCTTCTGTATCTGTTCAGCTAGTATAGAATATTTTTATTTAGAAAACAAGTTACCCTAATAAACATTGAGCATCCTCCTTAGTTATCAGTGGAGAGTAATAACTTAAGGATGCTTGACTATTACTTTATAAATTTTAAGATTCTACCTAGGTAAGAAACTGCTTAAAATTGAAGATAAGCCAAATATCTCTTACTGAACACTTCCATAATTTCTGCCTCATAGCTAATAATTTAATGAATTTATTGGCAATAGCTCAAGTTGGTACTCCTGAAAGAAAGAGTATAGGGAAGACTAGATTAGAATAGGAACATAACACTTCAAAAATGGAATACATTGCTCACTCTGTAAAAACTAGAGGGATTCTGTAGCTATTAGAACTGAGGTTTGAACTGGAAAGCGACTGTAGAATAATGCCCAGGGTATAAAGTGATTCTTTCTGGGAAGAAGGTCAAAGCAGCATAAGGTTTTTATTCCCCAGATATAGCAGGGCTAAGAGGTTTACCCAACTTCTCTGCTTTCACACGAACATATGTTTTTAGTTTAGCCTTGGTATTCAAGTAACTGTTCCTGTTATGCAACTTGTAGAACACTTCGTACTTCCATTTCAAACTTGAAAAGAAGTCATCCACAATATTCAGACAATATGACAGATATTCAAACAACAGAAGGAAACAAAGCATGGCTTTAGACAAGAAAAATGGCATCTCTAATCTATTCTGCAAGGTATTTATTGCAAACTTTGACAGAAGAAAGCAGTATGTCTACGAAGACTTCCTGAATTATGCAAGACAACTGGGTCACCCAGCCACAAGTTGGAAGTGAAGGTATTTCCACACTGTAATGATGTGCAAAGAATAACAATCTTTGAGACAGTGTAACATTCCCAGTTAAGACCTTGGCATTACTTTTTCAGGAGTCCTACAGAAATGCATGCAAATTTCCCTATATCAGAGGCAAAGCACAGAAATAGTAGAGAGCAAGGTACCCACAGCATTTTTTTAGAAAGTTAATAAGAATGCTGGCATACAACAAATCCTTTCCCTTCTCCTGGGAAGGGGCTGTACTGCCACGAAGAAGGAGGAAAATGTTTCTCAGAGTGATGGCAGAGGAGAGAGAGTAGCACAAGGGACAATCTTGGCCAGCCTGGCCAGAGCTAAACGCAGAGACCTCACTTACGCATGACTTCCATCACACGGTGACGGAGGAAAGTGCGACTGCTCTGAAGGGTTCCAAAACGTTTCAGATCCAAGGGCCAGACATTTTCCGACGGATACCCATTTACTATCCACTCTGCCAGGTACCTGATGGAAGAAATAAAGACAGACTGAGATATTAGCCAATGTCTTAAGGGAAAGAATGTAGCTTTGAAGTCAGAAGGAATGCAGTTTGGACATGAGAATTTCTTACAGTAGGGAGACAGAAGACATGTAACATGGTATTCTAAATCCCAACAGAATCTGGAGAGTTTCCCTTTATACAATGCATCCACCAGATTTCCAAATTACTAACTGCCCATTAGGATGAAGCATACAGGGCAGCAGGAAGTTCAGGACAAGTGCTAAATGAAGCCTGAGACTGGACAGGTAACCTGGCTGATACTGTGTCATATCCTTGGGTTCTGATACAAAAGGAGATGCAAATACATTTCAGATGGAGTTTGATGCTTCTGCTTTTTCGTTTCTCATTGTCTGGTATAGGCTCAGCCACAAACCAACAGTGACAGCATTCATTTAGCATGAGGTGCCAGCCAAGTTATGTTTACCTACACTACCAGCAGTGAAGAGGGAAGGCATTCTCCAGAGCTAACGGACACAGGCAACTCAGAATTTAGCAAAGCAGAAGGTTCTGTTCACAGCCAATAGACAACAAAACAAAGGGGTTTGGAACTGATCACAAAAAGTAACATTAGCAAGCTAAGCTGTTTATTTTGGGGCTGTAGCAACAAATGGACAAATAGTGCTTTTACCTTCAGAAATGATTTTGATTCTTAAGAGAACCTCACTGCAAAGACTCTCTGTATTTCATGTGACAATAAAAAAATAATCATGAGTTGTTTCTCTGGTGAGTTAGACTATTAGACAATGGACATAAACTAGCAAAGACAAATGCAGATACTAACACCAGCATGAAAAACAAGCAGTTTGTTAAGAAGGCTGTGTGGCAGAAGGAATGTCCGGTCACCAAAACTAAATGGCAATCAGAGGGAGAAATGATCATTCAGCAATTTTGCTGCTGAGAACCCACTTAAATGCCTAAGAATCTACATTAACACAGGAACTGGATTTTACTGGGAAATTATTACACCCCTAGCTTACTGTAGGCGACAGTCTGAAACTACTGTCAGCACTGGCATCACATATATGGTGTTTCATCAGCAACAGATTCACACTGCTTTCAGAGGAATTAACTGCTGTGTCAAGTTGAATGATCTAAAGACTTTAATCAAATGATAAAGGGGATCATGAAGCACAGGAGATGAGGGAATATATGCTTTGCTAAGCTTTTATCTCTTCATGGTAGTTTAAAAAAAATCATACCAATTATAGAATCATAGCATAATAGAATATCCTTGAGTTGGAACGGACGCGCAATGATCACTGAACACACCAGTCCAACCCCTGGCCCTGGACAGGACAATCCCAAGAATCACACCAGGTGCCTGAGACCATTGTCCAAATGCTTCTTAAACTCTGGCAGGCTTGATGCTGTGACCACTTCCCTGGGGAGCCCGTTCCTGTATCCAACCACCCTCTGGGTGAAGAACCTTTTCCTAGTATCTAACCTAAACCTCCTCTGACATAGCTTTAACATCACTGAGATGTGATGCCAAAGGAGAGGTGTGCAGGACAGGAGGAGAATCCAACACAAGTTTGAAAGTCACACTGGAGAACAATCAGAAAACAGCAACTGCTCCTCTCCACTCAAGTCAGAAACGAAAGAGGAGTCTTTGTCAGAGGAGGTGACAAATACCAACCAGAACATTCTACACAGAAGGATCATCTGAGCAATCTCTTGGCTAAAGCCTTACTTATACACACAACAGTGATAGACCACTTACTTGCCTGCTCCCCCACCATACGAGATGCCAGCTGAGTTCATGCCAGCCAGAACGAAGTAGCCCCGTGCAGTGGGTGACTCTCCCATGATGCATCGCATGTCTGGGGTGAAGGACTCTGGGCAATTCACCAACTGCATGATCTGCAGAGCCTCCAAACCTGGCATCCTGCGCAGGAGGGCACTCAGAAGTGGCCCTAGGACCCAAGACAATAAAGAGAAAAATAGTCATAGCCTTCAGTCTCAACATATTTCAGCTGCTTCAGGTGGAAACTGTTTCCATGTTTTGATACAGTCACAGGACAAATGGTTTACTTGCTGGAATCACACTGCTCAAAATGGATTACACAGCATACAACAAAAGCAGCCATATTGATCCAGACCAAGAGCCCAGTTTTGTTTTCAATAGTGCAAGAGCACTGTTCAGTTTTGTTAGGAAAAGCAATAGGAACAGACATCAAATAGATACATAGTGAGGAGTATGAACAGGCAAACGTATATGACGCTTGTCCCATGCACTCTGCAAGCCTCCACCTACCATCAGCTCAGAGGATTTCCTAAAACTTTGGTATATTTTTCTCTATTTAGAAACCCCTAAATTGGTCTCTTGTTTAAGTACTAGACCAGTCTTTCCCAGCCTCATGAAAAAATCCAACAGACACAGACAAGGAGTCCCATGTATTAAAATCTGTTGTATGAGGAATCACCGCCTTTTGTTCTAAAGCTCACATTCAATTTCTTTTTATGCCTCCCAGCATTAGGAGAGACAGTGGTCAGGAATCCCCCTTCTAGCCTGCCTATCTCACTCCAGATTCTATGGACCTCTGTTTATTTCCCTTCTGTCATCTCCTTTCCCCAGCCCACTCAGTCACTTCATTCCTGGAAGATATTCCAAGCTTTGATCAGTCTCTTGCTGCTCTTCCACCAGGCCTTCTCCAGTGCTCTGATACCCTCTGGAAACAGGGAGCCTAGAACAAGAACTAGCATCTGGCAAATCAAGGATTTAATGTTGCATAATGAACTGTGTTTTCTGCTCCTTTACCAGTAATTCCTAACTTTTCTTTTGCTTTGACTGCTGCTGCACTGATGTCTTCACAGAACTAGAAGAACTAATACAACCCCAAGGTCTGTTCAAAGCCCATCACGTCACATGGTGGAAACAAGACCATCCCCACACACCCCCGTGCATTTGCGTCACTTCACATTTATCCTCATTGAATTTCCTCACTGCTTCATTGCCCAGTCACGCTGGAAAAGTCCTTCGGCAACTCTTCAGTTTGACATTTGAGAGTGTTAATAAACGGGTAAGATATCTACTTGGCTTTTCTTGCCCAAAAGTTACCTCTGCATAGTACTCCAGATAAAAGCCCTCAAGATTCAGCCTTTAGAACACTCCTAAGCTTTATGCACAAGCAGTAAAATAATCAGATTTCGCATTACCTAAGAAGTTACAAAGAGAAAGAGTCTTTCTGACCTCTTCTTTCTCTTGCCTCTCTCAAGCATTAGAATTCCAGAATGAGAGCCTGGTGTTACAAGCTTTTTTATTGATAAAAAGACAGATCAGTGCGAGATTTGCTCTCGTACCCAGTCCAATTTAAGCAACTCCACAGACTATTTTAAAATCGAAAGGTATTCCAACGACAAACATCAAAGCAGTAATACAAGAGCTCAAACCCCAGGAACTGCAGCCCTAGAAAAGGATCAAATACTGCCTGAGTAAGCTCCGACTCTGCTCAACTGTTCAGCGCATTTGAACGGAGAAAAGGGCAAAGCTGGAACATAGCATGCAGCTGCTTCAGAAGCTTGGGCAATTTGGGGGTGCCAGCAAGCAGTGCCTTTTCATTTTATCCAAATGAAAACCAAAAATTAAGTGGGTGCAGAGCTTGAGCAACTCATTACTGAAGCTAATATCTTCAAGCAAGTCTTTAGGCATCTAGGGATCTAAAACCCTTTAGCATATGCCTGCACAAAACAGCACCCCATCCTGGCTTCACCCCCTGGAATTTAAACTTTTACAGTATCAGTACGGTGCTTCTCAGAAGTCAAAGTAAAATTATTCAATTTAACCTGAAGCACAGCTGGAAGAACATACTATGACTTCAGAAAGAAATCAGTGAAATTCCATCCATGCCTAGGGTCACAGAGCCATGTGTATTCACAAGGGATGCAGAGAGCTCTGACACAAGGGAAAGCTGGATTCCTGAATATAAGGCAAATTTGAAGATGAGAGGGCACACGCCAACTTACCAGGTAGCAAAGAGGCAGGAGTGGTTGGGGAAGAAAGGGACTCACAGACCATGCTATGCCCTTTCCTACAGAAAGAGCCCTCCATGTAAAAACACATGCAGAATATAAAAACAGAATCAAATAAAATGGGAAGAGAAAGAACAGCTGGAATATATAATAAACCACCACTGTCAATGGTGGGACAAAGTTTGGGAAGCCACAATACCAACTTCTGTCCACAAAGCAACTGCCACTGATAGAAATGCACTTGTCAGTCCCTGATGAAGAGAGCTGCAGAAACAAAATACCACAGCTATCTGGCAGGTCAACAGTGTTGATCTACTGCGTCACAAGAGGAGCAGCATGTGGCACTGACAGTCAAAAATCAACTGAAATGGAAGAGCAGTGCTGGGAAGCTGATGTAGCACCTTGTTGCTCGAGAGGAAGTTAACACATGCTGAGGACTAGGAGGTGCTTTTAAACATTACGCAGATATCACAGAATCACAGAATCCTGGAATGGTTTAGGTTGGAAGGGACTTGAAAGCTCATCTCATTCCAACCCCCCTTGCCCTGGGGGGGACACCTTCCACTAGACAAGGTTGCTCCAAGTCTCATCCAACCTGACCTTCAACACTGAGCAACTTGTGCCAGTGCCTCATCACTTTCACAGGGAAGAATTTCTTCCTAATATCTTATCTAATTCTGCCCTCTGCCATTTGGAAGCCATTCCCCCTTGTTCTGGCACTCCTTGTCAAAAGTCCCTCTCCAGCTCTCCTGTAAGCTCTCTTCAGGTACTGCAGCCCTTGTAAAGGGTTTTTCAGCAAATTACTGACAAATGAAGAGATGAGCGAATTTGAGAGAACGTTCATCTTTCCCATAGATCAATGACAGCTGGCACTGCCATGAACTCTGCCTTCTACTGAAGCCATGTGTTTCACTGCTGTGGGAAACTTTCTTCCCTAACATACCAAAATGATCCCAGTCTTCTTGAAGGTTCTGGATCTCCAGCTGGTTCCGTCCCTCGGTGAAGAGAGGTTTGGGGTTTTTCTCAAAGCCTCCTGAGAGGATGCCACCCTGCCAGCTGCGTATGTAGATCCTGCCATCGGGGTCGACAACAGCTGCAGAGGGAAGAAAAGAGGTGGGAAGGGAATTGAGAGAAGGGATATCTGTCTCAGGCTGCTGTCCCACAAACACCAACAACTGGGGGCTAGTGACATGCCAGGCCAAGCCAGCAGTCTCCAGCATGAGAAGGGACAGTCTCAGTTCCCCAGTCCCATGCTGTCACACTATTTTGGTACTCATGTGACACCCTGGTGAGCCAGTTTAGATTAAACCATTAGCTCCCACCACAGCCATGCATGATGTTAACTTTTGGACAGCACAGTAAACTGAATTACAAAAGAGGAGCCCCAAGCCAGCAGGACAGTGTTCCTTGGAATGAGAGGACACAAGAGGGATTCAGAATCCTTGTGGCACTGAGAAGCTATTATACTGGCTTAGTTCCACTGAAACTGCACCCAATACCAGACCTTCCACCAAGACATGAACTGCCCTGCCTGTCTTTCTCTTCCTATTCTAAGAACAGTTAATTTGTAACAGATCCAGCTTACTGCAGGCCACCAGCACTAAGAAGGTGGGCAGCACTGGGGTGAGAACAAGCAGTCAGGAATGGATTGCTCTTTCCACTGCTAGTGTGTCAACTCGAAGTATTTATGTTACTCCACCTGACACGTTCCATAGCAATTTTTGCCATGGACAGAAAAGCTGAGAATACATATATGTGAATATAAACATACATATATATATATACACACACACACAGGGGTTTTAATTAGTCAAATAAAAGTGAAGCACTTGGACTCTGTCCAGAGATCTCAATTCCCTGGACAGTGTATACATTACTCACTAGAAGCAGAAAATCTTGCTAACAACTGAGAATAAATAAGTAAAGCTTTCTACTTCTCAACCACAGTTTTCAAACACAAAGGCTTTTTTTTAAGAGATCCAAAAGCCAGAACATGGGGGAGGAGCAATTACCTCAAGCGTTTGGTTGCCCCTACAGCTCATAGACATGTAAATGCCATTGTAAAGCCTTAGCTTCAGTTGAAGGAAAGGAATAGATGGGCCATTTGGGGCCAGCAGCCTGCAAGGAAAACATAGTGCCGAGACTAGCACACTCTCCAGCCCAGAAATGCCATAATCCAAGACTCAGATACAACTACTACTCGAACTAGAGTCAAGGTCATTCTCCTGCTAAGTTGATGAACTTTCAAAATAATTTTCTGCAGGAAAAGAGCTTTCCCAAGAGTAAAGAAAGATATTCTTTCTACCACTGAAAAAGGAGATTCAAAGCAATTCAGAGAGAAGGACTTCACAATCCCAAATGAGCTGAGGACCAATAGCCTGAGGTTGGCCTTTTTGTCACAAACTATAGGTCACCTTGGAAAGGCAGGTATAATTCACTAAGAAAAGAGACAAGAGCTGAAGAATTCTTACTTGGTAAGCTGCTTGACAGAGGCTCCTGCAAAGGATGTGTCAGGAGGTAGAAGTGTTCACAGGCATGGAGTGGGATATGGACTGGTTCCTCTCCAGAGTGGCCCAACTCATAGGCCCACTGAAATAAAAAAAGTGCAGGTCAGAATGGAAAAGGAAAGAAACAGCTCTGGGAAAAGAGCAGGACATAAGCATCTCTCTGATTTTGCTTTCATAAAAGACCAAGATTTGGTTCAGACCCCAGGACATTAAACAGACACGATTTTTTCCCTCTTAGAATTTGAATTGTTTTGGATAAAGACTGTTTTTTCTGTTCCTAACACGATAACTAGAAAAGTGAGAACCCAACTCAAAACTAAGTAGTACCAGTTTACAATACAAAAGCAAGATCTGTAGACCAAAGTCTACAGTCTAGGTTCAGCACCGAGAAGCAGAATAGTCAGCATTTAGGTGCCTGTACTAAGACCCTTTACTACAAGGGGCACAGCTGCTAGCTGAGAAACTGCAATTGTCAGGTGTATTTTCTAGCAGAGGAGACAGGACACTAAGGAGTAAAAGCAAACAGATTTTTGGGGAGGGAAGTGAGAGAGAAGGGGCTGTCTCCCTAACAGCCAAAGCAAAGTTCTTCCTGTCCGAAGGGTGAACCAGGAGAGAGACCATGGACAGAGCTGTACCAACAAGCTGCAGCTACTGCTCAGCAGGTTAACACCCAGCCTTTGGTGCACAGCAAATGGCAAGCACTGCTTTTCCTCTTTCACGCCCCCACTGGGATAAGCTGATGAGTAACATTACTTGATCTACTCCAGTAAACCAAGCCAAAGCAAAAACCATTAAAAAACCCAAAAGGAAAACAACAACAAAAAAAAAGGAACCAGAGGGAAATGCACATATTCTTAAGCAACAGAAACAAGAAAGAAGGAATTTAAATAATTGAACCTGGCCAGCACAGTTGATGAAGTACTCGCATTGAATCCGCCCTCTGTCAGTCTCAACTCCAGTCACTCGACCCTTCTGGATTGTGACATGACTGACACTCGTCCGCTCGTGAATCTGGACACCTGGAGAGGACATCAGAAAGTCAGTATGCCATGAGCCTTCTTTGCAATGTGTCAAAGTGTTAGCTTTAAACCCTTACGATCAACCAAAATGCTTATTTTCTCCTGGAGACAAAATTTCTATTCTTGACCCAGTAATTCTTAAGCAGAACTCTATGATTTGTAAAACATCAGATGTACAATTTGTACAGGCTGAGACTGTGAAGAGCTACAGGATTTTTTCCCATGTGACAATCTGGGTGATAAATAGACCCCCAGTATCAACAACATGAAAAGAAAAGAGTCTCAGCTATGGACTTCTTTCCATTACAATTCCTTTATGCAACAAATTTGTAGCTTCAGATGGCCTGACTGGTTCTCTTATGGGAAATAAGTAATTTAGTGGGAAAAAAATCAATAAGCAGTATGCAAAAACAAGCTGGGCTAAAAGAAACTAAGAGAGGTATCTTCCTAAGCAGCTTCTTCCAATCTGATGGACTTTCATCCTTAATGACCTTTATTTCCTGTTATCTCATTTAACTTTTCCCCCTACTTTTAAACCACACACTGGACAAACAGCATTTATTACTACACTTCCAAACCCATTTCCAAAGCATATGTGCTCAATTAAATACTCCACAAGGCTCAGCCACCCTTCTTCATTTGTAGGTAATTAACTATTTTGATGTGTAATTATGAGTCAATTCTAGAAAGAAAAGAGTGTGTGCTTTTTCAGAGAAACACTTAACCACTAAGGACAACAAGCAGGTGTAAATATGTAACCACTAAGGACAACAAACAGATGCTTGAACTATCCCAGGAAACCTGTGAAGATTCAGTATGTAAAAAAATCCAGCCTGTTTTTTCAGAAATAAGCAGGTTTAAAGAATCTGAACTTCACAGAAATAACAGAATTTTGGTCTTCAGTGCTCAGTTAGAATATCAAAAGAAAGGCACAACATAGCTATCATGCAGGAGAGCACTCTACAGATAAAAAAAGCTCCTACCATTCCGTGACGCAGCGGTTGCCAGAGCCAGACTCACATTGGCAGATGACACAAGTGCATCTTCTGGCATATACATGGCCCCCACAAGGTCATGGATGTTGATCAGTGGGTGGAGCTGTAACACTTCCTTTGGGCTGATAATTTCACATGGTATTCCCATTACACTGCCACAGAACATAAGAAACAATGTCACTTGTCTTGCAGGAGAGCTGGTGCACACTGAAGCTGAGTTGTACTTCCTGCTCATACGTACTTCAGCGATGAAGCAATGCGCTTCAGAGAGATCAGTCGGTCCTGAGTCTGAGCCAGTGAAATAGAGCCTGTCTTCATGTACCCTATGACAATGACCAAAGTCAAGTCAGATTTGGACAGGATCTTGTATTCCTTTCCATCTCAGACTCACTGCTTTAATACAATTGTTGCTTCCACTACTCAGGAGCCTGGAAATCTCTCATCTTCAAATAACTTTAAATACTTATGAGCTAGTAATTAAAAAGTGCATGAGAGAACTTCTCAAAAAAAGCAATTTAATTTTTAATTGTGTTCTCTTTCTACTTCATATACTGTTTATAAAAAACCCCCAGAATTTCACACACGGTAGCTATTAAAAGGGAGAGAAGTTAAAAGCCATCTAATGACTACTCAGAAGAATAAAACTTCAACAACTAAAAGCAGATATTATGTCACTCCAACACCTGCACTAAATTAGTATTCATCTTGCAGGCATAGTTATGAACCTCTATTGAGTTTGACATACATCACAAGCTCTTGTCAGAAGAAAGCTTTCAGTGACCAAGTTCTTTCTACCAGGTACATGCCCAGACATATTGGAGGGAGCGGGAGAATTTCCACATAATAGTTCTTTGTTATTTCCAGGGCTAGACTGCAGTAAGAGACACAGCTTTGCCTATGCTTCAGTGCTCCTGTTAATCACATTTTCTTTTTGAGAAGTGAATCAGTGCACAGAACAGGCCAACTTGCTCCAGTCACTGCAATATATTTTCCATGTCCCTGTGAAAATTCCCATGGTCTGCCCAAGTTACAGACAATATGCAAACTGTCACAATTGGCAGGTAGTCTGCCTTCAGTTTGCCTATCTGATATTCTTCTCCCCATTCTGACTACACTAGTGACATCACTTTGCATCTGATTAGGTCCATATGTATTGTTTTTGAACAGGACTTACAAGTCTTAAGACACTGTAAAACCACAGTGATATTTCAGTGTCAGTACTTCAGTTTCCCAAAGATGACTCCATGATGACACTTTCAGTACCTGTTTGCACTCCTGTCTCCTGTTCCAGCTGCTGGTAGAGCTTGTTTGAATAGTGTGCCATCTTCAGCTCTATGGACACGGGCCTGGCTGTGCTCACAATGCCGGCACAGAAGCGAGTGGTGCCAGCAGCCAACCTGCAGGAGAAGGTGCAGAGAAGGGCCTCATACAGCTGCCAGGTACACACTCCACACCAGGCTGCTCCAGCAGCTCCACTGGCAGCACAAACCACACAGCAACTTCTCCCCCAAACACATCAGAGCAACACTAAGCTGGACGATGCAGGGCTAACACAACCTCTAGAATGATTTTCCTTTAGCTCACTTTTGAAAACACACTGCATTCCAAGACAATTTCTCTTTAACAAGTCCTAAACTCTGACATTTTTCAAATAAAGCATTTTTTGTAAAAAAAATAAAAATATCTTACACTTAAGTTGAGCTGCCTGATTCTTTCCCTCTCCAAAGCAGGATTTCCCTCAAATCAATATTAACTTAGTTTTGAGTCTTGCATCTTTGAAGATTACGGTATGAGCAAGTCCTTCTCACTCTGTAACAACTGCCATAGACAAGCACATGTTTCTTGTCCCGTCTACAACTGTCCCTAAACCATTGAGCTATTTGGTGAAGGGCTGCTCTAGAGACAGAAACCTACACAACTCCATGCAGCATGGACAGGGGAAGACAAGGCAATAAGATTTAAGCATCTCCATTGCAGCCTGCTTCCACAATGATTCCAAGTTACCTTTGCTGCTGCAAAAGCCATCCTGTGTTTCTCCATTTGACACAACTGCTTTCAGCCTAGTATGTCTATATTCTCTCAGTAATTCAACCTAAGATTCAGTTGGGTAAGGAATGTTTGCTACACCTCTACTGAACAGCAACCCAAAGAGCCGAAGCACACTCGTCATGCTGTGCTCCTCATAAGACATTGCTGCTGCTGTAATATTCCTCTTTCTCCTTGAGCATGCACAGACTGAGCCAGCATCTTAATTCACTCCAGATCGTTAATGCACTGCTCAAACCCTGCTCCAAGCTGGCAAAAGTGACATTACCTGTCAAACCCAGCCCAGCACCCCACTTTGCTCAGAAGCACCCCACTCATAAGGTCTCAGATGAGAATACCCAATTTCTTTTCTTTGCAGCTAGAAAGAACCTGCTGCTTCCCTGCCACACAAACTCCAGGAGCCACAGCTAATTATTCCTGAAGGCAGTATCATGTGGGAAGCTCTAAAGTAGATAATATATAGTCCAGCACTTATTTAGGGCATTAGAAGCTACTATAATAAACACCTCTGCAAACCCTAAAGTCTCAGTGGTGTCTCATGCCCAGGATCCCCAAACTGCTTAATGAAAACACCACGAATGCCCCTCAGAAACTGACATCTAAAACAACAGGGCAAATGTTGGGATGCAGCTTTCAACAGGAACTATGTGCTCTGCTACAGAGAGCTGACCCAACTCACTGAGGGCAGTTCTGCTCAGCCAAACTGTAACAGCCTTGGCTATTTTACAGATAGGCACTAAATGCTCCAACAAACTGGATAATGTGAGCATTTAACCAGCTTACAGGGCAATGTTTTAGTGATGCATGCTTATAACCTCTTGCAATCTCTGGAGCTTTGCTGGCTGTGTAATGCTTTAAACACACATTTAGACACACCACATCTCACAACTCTGAGAAGTCAACAGGGGCTGTAGGGGTAATGTGGATTTTTAGTTCTCTTAAAATGGTCCATCATCTTTGCCAGCTGCATTCTTTTACATGATCACCTGTGATTACAGCAGAGCAGCTAGATATCTCCCAAAGGAACTGTGGTGCATGGAAAACCCACAGCAGAGTAGAGTTCTCCTGATGGGAACTGCAGCGCATGCAGGATGCACACTGGAGCCCAGTACTGATCACACCCCACTGTGTCACCCCTGTTTCTCAGGGCACTGTGGGGAGGTAGAAGACCCTGGAGTGCAGGAGTGAAGTTGAGGAAAAAGAAGGTGGTGTTTTAATGTTTGGTTTTGGTTTCTCACTACCTGAATCTATTTTAACTGTCATGAAATAAGGTCATTATTTTAAATTAATTCTCCCTAGGATAACTCCATTTTGCCCATGGCAGTACAATCTCCATACCTTTATCCTGATCCACAAGTTTTCTCGGCTTACTTTCTCTCTGCCGAGGGAAATGGAGGAAATGGAACGGCTGTGTGGGAGTCTGGCCCTGAGCCATGGCTACCCCACCACAATCACACAAAGGATACTCTTCACCTTGCAGAGCAGCCCTGTGCTTGGGAAGGGGCAGTAAACGTTGTTATTAATGTCCAGTATAACCTTATTTCCCCCAGGGAAAGGTTATTTCCAGGTCTTCACTTTAGTTCAGGTGAAAAGATAGAAATAACACATTACAGCAGATACTGTTCTGCATAGAAGTCTTGTTTTGTTGGATTTTTAACCAGAAATCCTTACCTGCCCTGCTCAAGTAAGACTACATCCTTCCAACCCATCTTGGAAAGGTGATAGGCCACAGAGGTGCCCGTGATTCCACCACCACAGATGACAACCTGTGCCTGCGCTGGCAGGGAAACTGGATGAGGTTCTGCTGTAGTTGAGGTACTTCGCTGGGAGCTGGTCATTCTCCTCCATTTCGGGTGAGCTGCCCGCCACTGGATATCAGACAACAATCGGAGAAACATTCCGGCAACTCTTTGTCACTTTTCCTAAAGCACCACCTAGGTGTGTTCAGATGTTACCTCAGTACCACTCCTTCTAGGAAGGAAAAGACGAGACTCACATTACCACTTATCTTATTACACACAAGGCTGGCAGCAGGAAACATCACGTGGTGTGTCGGGTATAAGTGGACATGAGAAAGCTGATGAGCAAACAAACAGGAGGGCAGCTACTCCTGAAACAACCTTCCCGTTAAGATTTAAACTTAGATCATGAAATAGGAACAGAGCATTACACCTTTGGTTTTGACACAGTGCAACTTGACAATGAGCAAAGAACCAGACAAGAGGTGGAAAAGCTCTCACACCAGTGACAAGGAGAGTTCAAACAGCCATCAGGCATAGATCATGCTCTGGAATGTTTTCTAAAGCCAGAAGTTAACAGGGCACAAATAAGCTTGATTATTAACGCTGCCAGGCCTTTACCTGAAGAAGCAAACGAAGTCTGTGGTCAGAGTAACTGGCACAGGGCACTGGAGAGGCCTCTCCGGGAACAGCTTTACCACAAGCTTTACCCCAGGGCCTGGCTGCGGCAGCTTCCCCAGCAGCAGCACCGGAGGTTCCCTCACCCGCAGACTCCGGTCCGTGCCGGGAGCCTGAGGGACGGGGGTGTCAGGGCGCGGGGTGTCAGGGAGCCCCGGGGCGGGGGGCCCCCGCCTCGGCCTGCTCGCCCCCGCCGGCGCCCCCGACCNTGGTCAAAAGGCCCCGCCCCTTAACCCACCGCCCCTCCCCGTCCGCTCAGAAATAAATCACCACAAGTACAAACCTGCAGACTCTTTTTATTAAATTCTCCCATTTCATCTGTACAGAAAAAAAAAATGCACATTATTATGTTCAGAAGTTCAGTAACATCTCAAAATTACACAGCATGGACATGTAAAAAAAAAAACCAAACCAAAAAAACAACTGAAACAAGGAGTGGCCAGGATTTATACACAGAAAGGGGAAACAATTTACAAAAAAAAAGTCTCGTTAATGTCACATTTAAAAATAATTATAATAAAAAAAAGAGACTACGTTCAAACAGCATCTGCTGTACAACAGGAATCCGCTGGGTCTGCTTTGTACACTGCGGGGTGCTGGGCAGCCCCTTCCCCAGCACCCGGCCCGTGCCCATCCAACACACACGTTACTCACAGCTTCCGATCCTCCGCTTCTACGGGCGGCGGCCACACCGTTCCCTTTTCTCCTAGTTCAGTATTTCCCAAGGCGAGAGCTAGGCGAGCACTTCTATCTAACTCAGTCAACACAGGGGCAGCAGGGGCGGGATCTCAGGGTGCAGCAATTCACCCTGGCAGGGATCTTTGCGTTTGGTCAGCTACGGAATCAAATTTGGGTGTTGTGCAAGAAAATCTTGCCTCTGGCTAGTGAAGAGCAAGTGTTGTTACTCCTCCCTGTCCCAGGCAGCGTCCAGCAACTCATGGAGCAGATGCAGAATTCCACCAGCACAGGACAGAATGCAGTGCCAGTTGAATTCTCTCTGGCACATGTGTGATTTGGGTCCCCTCTAACCATGACTCATCGGTGGAAGCAAAATGGCAGGTCTGGCTCCTAAACAAGGACACTGCGCAGAGATCAGTACCTGGGAGCTGCCTGGAGGATCTGAACCCCAGAATGAGGAACGTTACACAAATCCACACTACAGCTGTTTAAGTCCACAGAGCTGTACTTTAAATAGGGACAGAAGTGCTAGATGAAATATTCTGGTTTCATACCATACTCGTGCACTCATACACACCTCCAAACTACCTTTTTTTTCCCCAAACAAAACCGATAAAGTAAAAAACCCTACAATCTTCTTTCACTAAGTAGTAACATTGTGTTTTAACAGAAATCACCATCCAACTTGAACACAATTCCTCTACAACATTATGGGATTCCAGCAATCCCTCTGGCTTATCACATTTCTTCCCTCTGTATCTGCCTGCAGTTAGTTTCTGTACATGAGACAGTCACAACCCTTATTTTCCATACAATGCACTTAACTGTGGATTCCTACAGAGCAACACTGATTATATCACAGTGTCAGATTCTGGAGGAAATGCTAACATTTTGCTACAGAATTATTCAACCTTCACTAGGGTCTTTCCAGCCCTTTGCAGTGACACAACCACACAGATACTCAACCACATCTGCTGGGCAGTACTTCAGGTGCCAGGAGTTTTGTTACCACCCAGATGAGTTACTCCTGCAGGAGAATCCCAAGCTAAAACTCTCAAAAGGACTTGATTAGACTCGCTAGGTAAACAATAAATAAGCTTATTACTGTGAATGAAAATGAACTGTAACAGGCTAGCAGGAGTGGAGTATAGAGGTGCACATCATGCACAGTTCCTGACACGTGCATACACATGCCATCTCTAGGAATTCTAACTGTTAACCCTCACAGCAGCAGCAGGAAGCAATTGGAGTGCTGCATGCCTTGCCAGATCCCAAAAATCCAGCTCTCCCATCCACGCCCTGAGCACCAGCATCATCAGGTCTAGAATAAGCTCTCCAAGAGAAGGTTTTGTGATGATCAGGAGAAAACAAAACCCCAACCAACAACCATCTCCTAAACTGCATTCAGTGGAAGGCAGACTTCTCCAGTGAGAGGTAAGGGTCATGAAGAGGAAAGACTACCACAGGCTCTTCCACATTAACCCACTTGTCCTGGCTGACTGCAGCTACTGCTAACACTGTTAAAACAGAGAAGTTAAAAAGGCTTTCTTGAATTCAAGGCAACAGCAGTGCTTCTTACAACCATTTCTCACACCTTCCTTCAACAGCACAGGTTGCTCAGAGAGGTTGTGGACTCCCCATCCCTGATGCGTTCAAGACCAGACTGGATGGAACTCTGAGTACCCTGGCCTAGTGTGGAAGGTGTCCCTGCCCAAGGCAGGGGTTGGAATGAGATGAGCTTTAAGGTCCCCTTCCAACTCAAAACTGTTCTATGACTCTATGATTCATTCTTTCTTTCCCTGCAGTAGAAAATGGTTACCTGCAGGCAAGATGATGTGTTGGCAACAACACAACCAGGTTCTTTTTGGAAGGGTACTCCTGTGGGTTTCTGTGCTTGCAAAACCTCTACATTTTTAGGTATGCATGAAAAGGAGAAGAATGTTTCAAGACTGTGACTGGTAGATTTTTAGTTGGGAAAAAAGCAGATTTGGTCATCACCAGTGGTAGGAGACCCCTTTTTAAAACATGAAAAGGTAACATACTCAATGATAAAATGGCCTGGACCCCTTGCCAACCTTTAAAAGGTGGGCCTGTGTCTACTGTGACAAAAGGTTTAGTTAGTATCCTACTTTTTCTTCCAAAGGCCTCGGGCCACACACCTCTAACACCATCACAGCACACTCACACTGAGACTGTGAGCCTGACATAGGCAGAAACACCACCAGCCACAGACTAACACCACTGTAGGGCATGGACTCCTAATGCCATGCTCCAAGTACCCTTACCATAACCTCCTCCAAATTAAAAAGGAAAAAAACCAGAAAGCCTTATATCTGAAAGTAAAGAAAGTCACCTTCAGAGCTGAACAGGGTTTATGTTTGGAACTATGGCTACAAACCTACAATTTTCACTGTCTTTTGCAATTTAGTGGAAGATGCTATTTCTAGACAATAAACCATCTAATTAGGCTTTTCAAGCTAATCAGGTTACAAAATGCCTTCTCAAAAAGTCACAACAGTTTAAAAAAAGCCCTCCAATGGCAATTTAATTATGCCAGATAGACATTTTGGAGAAGCAGGACTCGTGCCAGCAAGCAAGGCTGCACCGAGATCCCACTTCCCTTGCTGGCAGCTCTGTGAGCACATCCATCTTGACAGCAGTCATTTCAACACTCAGTCAAGTGATACAACACACACTTCTAATTGCCAAACTAATATTTGTGCAGTTACACACCTGTGCTACCTCAAGAGACCTGATTAACTGTTTCTCTTCTGCTCCACTTCACGCTGACAGACAGACAGGCAAGTTCCCTTAGCACCAGGGAGGAGAGGCAAGAGAAGGAATTTAGGCTTAAATTCAGTTCTGCCTCACCACTTAACTGCAATCCTACCATACGCTAACTCTCCACCGAAACTTCATCGCTCAGGCTTTCACTGCTGCTTGCTTGTGTTCATAGCACTTTACTACAAAACCAGAGTGTGTGTGAGACTCACTAGCATAGCAAGTCTAAACCCATACTAGTTTGCCACCATCCTCAGAGCAGGATGAAGGTATGTTTGCAAAAAGCTTTAGCAAAAAGTCATAATAAAAGCTCATTTTGTATATGCCATTTGGTGTATACAGCATCACCAAAATCAGCTGGTCCACACTCCAGAGTGTCTCAAAACCACCTCCACTGTTCTTCTAGAGAACAATGGGGAGAACTGGAAACCAGGCCAGGTCTTACCTGGCAGTGCGCTAAGTGGGAAAATAAAGTTATGGTTCAAGCATCAGCCTAAGTTGGACAGTTTCAGGCACATGGTTTTTACCACAGCACACACAGGTGAGCATATCTAAAAGGTGAATAAAACATACCCTCCTGTACACATTGACTCTCATGCAGCTTCTTCTAGATTTTATCAACACACTCCATGTTTCAGTCAAAGCACCTGTCTTATGAGCTCCACACCTCCTTGTACTTGAGGAATACAGATATTGGTAAGAAGAGGCCACAACTACTGGTGCAGCTTTTCCAAAACACCTTCTCTGGGCTCTTGGGTGCAAGTATCAGGTTCCTGAAGTATAACTATACATAGCACAAATGCATATGTTGATGGTAACTATGCAAAAGCTAAAAGCTACTTCCCTTAAAGATTCAGATGTTTCTGCCTTTCATACCACACTATCATTCTTCCATCCACTTCTGCTTGGCATTCTGGACTGGCACGTGTGTCCTACATTCCAGGAAAATGCCAAGTGTTATCACCATCAACTGTAGTTGTGGAAATGAAAACCACTCTTCAGTGCTACCATGCAAACCATTAAGACCCAGAGTGTGGTTACAAATGACTGTGCTAACCCACAAGGAACCATTATACAGAGAGAGAGGATGTTGAGTGTTCCGGCGCTTTCTGCGACACTGCACTGCCAGTGTGTCAATACCATCTACACACAGTTAATTTGGGAGGGTAACAGCTTAGCAGCAGCAAGGTAAAATAAAAGGAGTGCTAGAATTTTACTGCATCATTGCTAATAAAAATGTTGACCAAGTAACTGCTCAGAGCACTTCCTGCCCACTGACACTGTTCACTACTGACAGGCTCTACACACCTCGTGTCTACATCGTGTCTTTAATCTACCGAAATACAAGTTGTACAGCTCACATGAGTATTCAATCCTGGTCAGTATTTTATTCTATCTTGCAAGCAGCAGAGGAAGAAAGGGAAGACACCTTTTCAGCCAAAAGAATCCACAGTCACATAAGCAGGATATTCACTAGGAGATGACACCAGTGATTGGTGTCCTTAGGTCGTCCAAGGCTATGCTCTGAAGATGCTTTACACAGATGAGCAAGATGTCCAAAACAAGGCCAGCTGTGGTGTAAGATGCAATTTACCCTTTAATTTCCTGCCTCAACTTCACCCAGCCACAGAGGATGACTAGATTTCAGTATAAACCATCACCTAAATCATATAGTCGGTATGCAGAATATGTCTGTCTTTAAAAATTTACTTAAAAACTGCTTGAGCTGCAGGTCATATCAGTCTGATTCGGAGAGTGAAGGCAGTTCCAACAGTACAACAGAGACTTGTCTACAGGCAGGTAAACGAGAGTCTGCTAACAAAGGGGTAACAAAAGCTGCTGGCTGGGCTGCCAATGTTGCACACAAACTTTCATAGGATGAAGATGCCATGGATGAGATCCAGGATGGGAAAACTGAGCCAACACCTGCTGCTTCTCTAATTTTTTTTTAAATTTTTTTTTTTTATTCTCCTCTCACAAGAGGGGGTGGGTAGACTATACAGAGGAGGGCTGTACAAAACTGGGCACTGGGCAGGCATTTCTTCAGCAGGCAATCCAGGCTCTACCTGTCCTTGAGCTCTCTTGTCACCCGCTTGGTGATGCGTCCACACATCAGGCCGATGAGGAAGAGTACACAGATGCCAACCGTGATCACAGACAGGATGTAATTCTTGGATGGAGAGGTCATAACTTGCATGGCAAGGTCAGAAAAGCCTTCTGCTGGGGCAACCTGGAGATGAAAAGGGAATAAATGAGCCAAGCTGTGCTTTCCATGCAACTGTCAGCCATGACATTTACCAGCTTTAGTGTCAGGTACTGCCACTGCGTCCTGTCGTTGCCAGACTTGGCCTGAACCAGAAAGCAGGCCTGCAATGATTCACCTGAAGGAACTGCTGTTCAGGAGGCACCTTTATAACAGGAAGTTTTCCTGCCCCTGTTTCATTGCCCCACACCTTCTCTGCAGGAGACTAAGCCCTGTATGCACAAAAGTTTAATTCTGCATTATGAGGGACGCATCCGAGACACAGAGAAAATAAGATGTAAGTTCCAAGAAGACAACCTGATTTCAGTTTTTCTGGACCAAACTCAAAATACTAAACTTCATTCAGAAACAAGAATTTCATTACAGTTGAAGTTTTTTATAAATACCTTGCAACAGAGAGATCTAAGGCATAAAAAAAAGGAAATAGTTTACATACTCACCTTTGCAGCATAGCTCCACATTTCAATACGATCATTAAGGCGTTTCTTGCATTCAGGCTGCAACCTCACACGCTTATCTTCCAGAGCTTCCATTAAGCATGACATTTCTGTAATGTGCAGAAGATGCTGTTACAAAATAGAAACAGTGGCTTCGATAACATGGTGCAGAGAGGGGCTCTTCCATTCTCATGAAGGTTGATGGTTACAAGGCTTTCTCAACAGACCTGGCAGGCTATGCCTGAGGCTAACAATTTCACCAAGATTCATGATCAGTATTGCATTTGGAGATGTGAGGAATTTTGACTTCCAAAAAGAAACTACAGTACGTATCCAATATATAATTCATGTGGCTTACATGGGATTTTATGAAGTCTTATAAATCTGCACCTTCAATGAGCTGTATATGCTGAACTCCATGCCACCAGCCTTTAGAAAGAGCTAAGATCAAATTCAGTTTAAAAAAAACCCATAGTCTTATCTCCTTAGGCTTGTTAGGAATTTTCTTTTGAACAACAATATATTTTGAAAGATTTAACTTCCTGACTTGTCACACAATTTTGAGAAAAGGAAACAGGATCACAGTGCCTACAGAGGGGCTTGGCCAACTAACTCATAAGCTTTTTTAAATGCTCATATAAGACACAGACATAAGACTTTGTATTTTTTATTCATGCCGCTATACTTGACTAATCCCTAATTAGATGCTTTCTGCTTTGCACAGAAGAATTATTTAGCTCGTAGCAAAGAGGCCACAGACTTAGTTAAACCAACTCCAGACTTTTAATGCACAACTGTCAATTCAAGCACTTGCAGGCAGAGCCCTCTCTAAGCTACAGACTTGGACACAAGGAAAGACTTCTTGACACCCATTCATCTACCACTTCTGCTGCTGCTCCATCCTGTTGCCTACAAATGACTGGTGGAAATACCTTGCACGTAAGATTACGTTGCACGAGCACTTACGGCGTCCTCTCCCTGGTGGAATGGCAGCACAGTGGTGTTTGATGTCTAGGGCACAGGCCGTGTGGAGCACTGGGTCAACAAATATATCTGCTTTGCTTTCCTTCAGCATGTTGAGCACTTCCTGCAGAGGAGGAAATTACAAGTACGTCTCAGAAAAAGGAGACAGAACAGAACTCATGCTGACCAATGTCTCTGAAAGGTGTACCATCTTTTCAAACCTAGGGTCGTGAGAAAATCCACCACTGTTCTTGGATAAGGACATATATATGGATAAGGACATCATATGAATGCTGGTTTAGGCTTAATTAACTATCCTGGTTTGTAATGTTCCTTAAAATACTCATATTAATCTAAAAGACAAAGCCAGGACTACTTCAGTTAGAACTGAAATCAGGTGCCATAGCCATGGCACAATTCATACAGCCCTCAAGCACACAGCCTGGGCCTAGGAAAGCCTGCAATAGAGACAGCATCAAGAAACAGGTTAGTAACAAGAACCTTTGGCAACCATAATCAAGAAAGGATTCAAGTCTGGAATTGCAAAGGAGGAACTTTCAACACAATTTGCACTGGCAAATTGAAATTTAATTGATTCACTGCAGGCCAGAACCGAGATGTATAGGGAAATTTCAGCGCTCTGGCCTCATACTAGCTAGAACACGACCTAGGCTGTGATCTGGAAAAATCACAGACTTCTGCAGTGATGGGAGCTTTTTAGAGCACATCCAATTTATTTTCTTTACCTTCTTGCACATCTCAGTTTTTATTTTCAGAAGATTCACTTTCAGACATTCTTCCACCTGCCCAGTCTGCTCCTGAGCTGCTGCTTCTTCTGCACACAAGCTGGAAATCTATTTTGAAAGAGGTGTTTTAACATAAGTAGTTCACAACAATCATTCTGCCTTTTAGCACATTTATATCTCAATATGTTAGTTCATCACAGGGTGCAGCTAAAGAATACATGATGAGATTCCTTCCTCCCCAAAATCCCCAAAGCAAAATGCAGCCTGGCTCATGCAATATGCATAACCCTTTGAAACCCAGCAGCAAGAAGTCAATATCACTGTACTGAGGAGGAGGGCAGGGAAGAAAACAGCATGGAAAGAATGTGGAAGTACGAAATAAGTACTTGAAGCATGACCAACTCTGTTACCAAAAGTGAAAACTCAAAAAGCCTGACTGTATTCCAGTTAAGGCTGACAAGATCAGAAACTGACTTTTTTTGACAACAGGAAAGAAGTATTTTTCCACAGCCACAAGTACTGATGAGATCCCAGATGAAAAAATTAACTTCATATTAGCACTGCAAAGGAAACTGCAATTCTTGTGCCCTGGACAAAAGTCACAAGCAGAGAATCTGACTAGCTAGAAGCAGCTCAATGGGACTTTTTTGTTTTACTTATTAGGAAAGCATGTTTTGAGAAACAAAAATCTGTTAAACGAGGGGAGCTTTCATCCTGAAAAGGTAGCTATGGAGTTACTCTCCTACCTCATCAGAACAGTGCATCTGAAGCTGGGGATCCAGCCGATAATCAAGGGCTGATTCCTGGATTATCACTCGAATTTGGTCCTCGCAGTCTGGAGAGAGACGCTATTTGGAGGAGAAAGTCATTAACTCACAATGACCTTTGGAAATCACCCTGTATATTAACCTGTATTCTATAATATTCCTAGAGGAACATAAAAACCTCCTTTATGTCTAGCCTGTTATATACGTTGAACACACCACAAGCCCAAGTTTGATTTGTTATTCAATGACTGTTGATCAGCACAATCTGCACTTTTTCTCTTTTGCAGGCACCAGTTCTACTCACCTGGTCTGCATATTTCAGCTTCAGGCATGAGATGACTTGTCCTTCCAACTCTGTATCATCCTTGGCCCTATTCAGGATATTTTGGCAGAATTTTGGTATGTCTGCTTTGCATGCCTTCCTGAGCACGGGGTTTAAGCGGTAATCTAAGCAGGAGAGATGACAGAACTTCATTAGAGCACACATCTCTTCAGATTACAGAGCATAACACTCTGAAAGAGATGGGATAGAAATTTCCTGGGTGACATTATACCATAATTTTTGGGGCAAATAGTATTTTTTCATAAGAGAGTTTCAAATTGTGAGGTGAGAGCTTCAGGAAAAAGGAGGATTGAACAACACACTGACTAAGGTCAGTGTGTACACAGAAAACAAAGGAGAATAAAACAAAACTGATATTCTTCCAGCCATGCAGAACACCTCAGACAAGCAAGTTCTGTTTTTATTTCAGAAGAAGATACCTGTGTTCTGTGTAATCTGGCGCTTGGTAATCATCTGCTTGCATTTAGGATCCATCACTTCACTGTTCTTGTTTTGTTTCAAACACTGCAACATGTTTTTTGAATCCGCCTCTGGACAAAACCGCTACAAAAAAATCCCCAAAACCCAACAAGTTGCATCACTAAAAGCACCTGAAAAAACAAAACGCAAACCCAACAAGCAGCTTCCAATTCATGGAAGGGAATAATCACCTGCCCAACAGAGAGGTATACAGCCACACTGCCTAGCCCCAACATCTCAGTGCTACTCTCTGAATTGACCATGGGCATTAATGTCTCTGCTTATGGACTGAGCACTGAACTGTATAGTCCTGACTGGCCTTATCAAAAGCAAATTGCCTTTATTTTCTATTCTTAAGAAACAGTATACTTGGAAAGAAATACCCACCACATTAGGTCTCATACCCAACTACTTTTGTTCTCATTTATTTTAGAAACTAAAGAAACAATTTTTTAAGTCTATACACATACTGCTGTTCTGTGTAAATGCTGCTTGGACAAAGCAACAGTAAAGACTTCATTAGTACCACTCAGGGCAAGCTAAGACTAAATACAAAGAGGAAGCAGAGAGGAGCTCATTGACAGTAATTAGCCCATTCCCACCTTGAATCAGATTATCAAAAGTGAACCAGCTTACCCAAAATTCAGACCAAGGTACTAATTTCTTTTGTTAAAAATTAATTCTGTGGGTGTAACATAAAGCTTTCGCATCTTCAAATCCTCATTATTTTGATGAGATCACAGGTCTCTTTTTAAAAGCATGTGTCTGAACTGGAGAGCAAATAACTCTCAGGATGTTCTTCATCAGCCAAATACGGAGTCAGGGCACTGCATACAGACCATGCAAACTAGTGTTTCAGAGCTTGGAATTCTGGATACTGTGAAAGAGTGTCTTATATGAACATTGACTGCTGCTTTCTACATGGTACCACTTCCAGCTTTCATTTCTATTTTGAAGTTATGCATGATTCTGCCAGCTTTATCACTTTGATAAAAGTCTGTGTGCACCAGGTCAGCACTGAACTGAAGATTTTACTCTTCTCTGTAATCATAACTCCTTCACCCTTGCTAAAAGCCAATCCAAATCCAAACTGACTGGATGAGAAATGTATTAGGAGCCTCAGCACAGTTTCTTCCCTCAATTCTGCTGGCAGTTGGGAAGACAAATTTGTTAGTGCACAGGCTTTGATCAGGAAGTTGAAAGAGAAGAGCCCTGAAGAAACCTCAGCCTGATTCAGAGTTAAGAAACAGATTACTGTGCAAAAAAGCAATCATACTTCTGAAAAAGCACAGCAATGTTATAACAAGTCTTTATGGGAAGCTCAAAGCTGACAGAGCTCTTATATCCCAACCTCACCCTCTTAAATGAGCACACTACCATTACCTTGATCATCTGCTTGCAGACTCTCATGAGTGTGTAGTCCAGTTCTGGGTCCATCATCTCTGTCTCCTGCAGTTTAAACACCTTCTGGTGGCACCGTGTACTCAGTTGCTTCTTGATTTCTTTCAGGCATTCTATAATCTACAACACAATATTGTAGGCATAATGGACACACTGTTGATATGATTCTGTCATACAAAGCCATGTGTTCCCCTAATGACCACCTTCATCTCATTTGGGCATTTAAGTTCCCAATGCCTAGATTTTATTGAAGTCATTACCAATGCTTGCTTCCACAACTTGCTTTAAGCTCATCTTTCCTCACAAAGATTTAATGAGATGAAGAGGGTCTCTTGGACTTACTCCAGAACCACAAATCTCATCCTGCAGATATTATGCCTAAGAAATCCTTAGCAACATTTGCAGTAACCAGCTGCTAATAGCTTAAAACCAGCATGAACTGAAGAATGAAGGGCTAACAGCATTGCATTCACCCAGTATTAATGCTTGTGTGCCAGTGGAAGAGAAAGAAATTAACATTCCAAAGTACTACCAAAATATTTGAGTGATATCAAAATGAAAATCTCAAGCTGCACTTACATGGGCAAAGGTGTTCTTCACAAGTTTTCTGAAATGAAAGTACAAATTAAATTGTAAATTATTAATAAATTCCATTACCTGAGCATTGCCATAGGGCACGTTCTGGCAGTAATTCTTGATGTCACTTTTACAAGCCTCATACAATTCTGGTTCAAGTCTGATATCCTCAGTCTGCAGGAAAAATTACAATATGAGCCTTAAAGTAGGACTCGAGACTATTTCACTTTTTTAACCTCTTAACTGAAGACCTCTATTCACAAAAAGTAAGCAACTCTCACAACAGGCATTCAGTTTCTTTGAATATAAGGGTCTTGGGTGTGAGAAGTGGTGTTAGGAGGAAATCAACTTTGGAATTCCTTGCAGCGATCTGTCAGCTTTTTAGACTGAAGAAAGAGTTTAAATCAAATTATAGAGCTAGCAAGTTGTTTCCACTGCTTTTCCTGAAAGGGCATCATCACAACTGTCCAAGACAACTAAAATCTTTCCACATGAAAGCTAAAGGACATATGAACAGCCACCCATCTAGCAGGTGATCTGGAGGATGTCAGTGAAGTTTCCTGGTTATGGTGATGCCCAGCATCTGAATTCTTCCATACAAAGGCAAGAGTGCTGTCTCTTCCGATATGGACCTACTTAAGGTGAAGCTTAAGGACAAAGACCTTAAGAGTTTATTACTGCAAGCACTGCAGCAGGAAGTTGAGAGGCAGCTTTGCCTACCAGAACAAACACTACTCCTATTTATCCATTGAGCAACTTGAAGCAGCTGGAGTCGAGTTGCTTCATCTGTGCTTGTTTCCTCAGTCTGTAAAATGAAGCTTTTGTTCTCTCCTAGAGGATGTTACGGACATCAGAATGTGTAGCACGTTGCCATCTAACACTAAACATAATCACTTCTAGCTCAAATTCCAATGACCACTTAGCTTGCCTTAGCCTTTGTGAGACTACATTTAAGGCATTAAACCAGACAATCAGTACTTCCACCGTGAAGGGCAACTGAGCCTTGTGTTGTAAGAAAAGTAGAAAAAATAAATAAGATATATCTTACAAACAAGCTTCCTTTTTTTCCCCCCAAAGGTGGACAAACCAGGACCTTTAATTGAAGGACCTCATTAAAAAGTGGGGAGGACAAGAGTTTCAGGCACGTTTACCATCTCTAGCTCCTCAACACGCAGCTGTTTGCGGCACTTGAGAGAGACCCTGTGCTCCTTGGCATCCTGCAAAGTATCGTTGCGCACAGTTGTGCTCAGACAGATCACTACATCCACCCTGCAGAAAAGAAAACAGCTTTTTATTCAGACACCCTTCACTAAGACCAGCCAAGGTTGATATTGGATTACCACACCAGAAAAACTGACTCAAATAATCCAAACACAGTACGAAGTTCTTGTGCATCTGTGCTTACTTGTGGGTACAGTTCTATGTAGAGTAACTGGATCACAATTAAAACCTAAATTGGAGTCTAGATCAGCAGACAGGAAGACATTCAAAATCCCACCAACCCCTCTGCCCAGTAAGACTTCTGCTCTTAAGTCATGTCAGCACTTTAGAAAAGCTCTGCTTCATCTCAGAAATAGATGAAGGCGAATACCTACACAGCATTGCAAGCAATCCTTTTACACTATGGGAAGGGCATTTACCTCATAAAATGGAAATAGTCTTGCTATCCACAAACAGGACTGACCTTGTGTGTAATTTAGCCTTACACTATTGCAGTACGACATTAAAAAAAAATCCCTTAGACTGCAGTGAATAAACCAGATAAAACAAGTGGGATATTTCCCCTTCCCAGATCAGCAACTAGAACAACAGTAGTCTGCCTCTTAGAAGACAATGAATCTAGCAAGGATATAAGGCATTCTGGGACATGTAATCCACTAATCGTAATAATTAGCTAATTTCACTGCAAGTAAAATAAAGAGGACAGGCTTCTATCCAGGAGTAAAGCAGAAGTAATTTTAAGAGGCAGGCCTCTACCTTAAGTATCTGCAGAACACAGTCACTAAGGGAACACATACAAACTAATCAGCCTTTAAAGGAAGTCCAGCATCTTCTGTCCTATCATGAAATACCCTGTCACTTAATTACATATTTATGCAATCAGATTGCTGTTTGGGCAAGCACTACATACTTTTTTTTGATGTTGGGGCAGAGTTTCAGCACATCCTCCTTGCAAGCCATTTTAAACTTGTACGAGAACCTAAAATCTTTCATTTGAACCTGCAAGAGAGGAATGGGGAGAAAAACAACTTTGGTCATCCGGATTTAAAAAAAAAAAAAAAAAAAAAGCAAAGTGTTGGCCAGAAGAACACTTGTTGAATCACACAATTAGCATATACTTTTGTTCAAACTTATTAATGTGGAAGCAAGGGGAATGAATGCGGCACTGCTGAAGAAGTTGGGACCTTGTCTACCAAATGCCAGGGAGGAAGGAGGGGCTGAAAACAAATCATCTCCAGAAGTGACCAGGCATGCAAATACAACTGTCTGAATTCACAAGAGCTCTTTAAATACAGTAGAAAATCAATTTTCAAAGAAGGAGCGTTTTCATAATTAGCTGGAAGAACAGAACAGGCTTCCACTGATAGCAGAGAAAAGCGTTGCTCACCAGCTGGAAATGAGTAACACCAATTGCACATTTTTCATTCATTTCCTTCTGGTGTTTGTTCTGTATTAGACACTCCATCAGGTCCCCAGAATCAATCTGGTTATCTGCAACCTCCTGAAGAAGAGATGAAAGGCATAAAAATTAACTACTTTACAAGTCATGGGTTTTATGCTCTTTTAGCCCACTGTGACCAGGAAATATGGAAATTACAGTCCCACTTCTCCATGGTGAGCTCACTATTAACTGACCACCCTCAAGTTGCATCACACAACTCCAGAACACAACTGTGTTTATACAGTTCAGAAAAGAACCATCTCAGAAACACACACACTTCAGACTCAGGAGAACACACTGCAAAGACTCAGTGCTTACATGACATATTATAATTAGGAGCCTTCACTGCTCTTTAACTACTCAGCCCTACACCAGTGAAGCTATTTCAGCAGTGCTGAGCAGCTGCACAGAGTAGAGTGGTTAGACATGCTGCCTGCATGCAAAGGAGAAGGGAAGAAGTCTAGTATTTAACTCACTGTAAGGAGTGATTTTTGCCAATTATAGAGCAATTTTCATCTCCAGACTAACTTTTATGCTAGGGCTCTGACAACAGAAGAAACATTAGGTGGAACTAAGAATTTTATTTCAGGGTGATTTTTTAATTAAAGACTTTTGGAAATGATTACCTCTGATTTTACTTTTGAAGTTTAGCAAGAACTAATACTAAAACACTCTAACCTTTCCCACATAGTTTTTCCTCAAAGATATTCACACTATTACAGAGTACTCACATGACAGAATGTCTGGATAATGGGCTCACAAGCTCTCATCAGCAAGGCTTCAATTTGAATGTCCTGCAGAAAATACAGTTTTTCATTTTCACAGTGAATACACAAGAGAAAAAGACTCTGGAAAAAACCTGTGATAACAACTCAAACTCAACCCAGTTTACAGGGTTTTGAAAAATGCAATCCAGACAGCTTTGCCCTTTAGCTCTGGAAATCCCGGGGATCACTCTTGCCAACATGGCAAATGCAAGACAAGCCTTCCAGCTTAAGGGAAGAGCCTGTTCTCCACAGAATCTCCTGGCTTGGATAATTCAGTTATTCTCCTCCAAACTGGGTGCTAGAGCATTACCTTACACCTAAGAAATCACCTTACACCTAAGCAGGAGATGAAGATTTGGCATAGTTCTGAGAAAACCAAAGTTTCTAACCACTGGAAGGAAACTTTCCCTAGGGCACAGTTTAAATTTTAAGAGATACGGGGAACAGTCTGGGTCTTGACAGTCAAATATGCAGCTTTGTAAAAGAAGTAAAGCTGCCAACGTCACTGGATATCTCTACTGATGTACCTGGTGGCTATTGCTTGAAAAACTTTTGTGACTCGGAGGGAAGCTGCAATACAGTACTCAAAACTACTTGCAAGCAAGACCAAAATCTCAAGTCCCATCACATATCTTGACTTGTGTTAAGGTTAACTGGGTTCCTGTGCAAATCTTAGTTTTAATGTTCTTTAAAGTAAGTGATCTTTAAAGCAGGAGAAATGCCATCAACAACCTAAAATCCTGAACTGTTGTTCATTTCTCTTCCTCAAGAATCTATAGGAAAACTTCCATTGTATGGGGTAAAAAGGATGTCTTTTGATCCCAGATTCTAGCTGCATTTCTACAGCTCCTCTAACCACAGGTTTTTTCATCATTATTAAAAGTGCATGCTTAACTAGGCATGCTCATCTATTCCCTTTACTCAGGGCTGAAAACCACTCACCTCAGACTCCAGCTCAGTGAGGTTTCCCACTATGTCTCTGCAATCAGATGCCAAGTCATCAAGATGGTCCTGAAGGCATTCCAGCTCCTATAGAAACAGACATTTTAGTGAGTGATCCGAAAACCCAAGTTGAAATTTTGGGCTTAAAACATTGTTACACATGTGAAACTACCCTCCTTTTTGTAAAGTCCTAGATCTCATTTAATCCCACTCCTCTACTAGCACTCCCAGAACACACATATATAGTAATGATTGAAAATGCTGGTCTAGGATGTTACTACTTGTTCTTAAAAGCTGCATGATGTGCTTTTACTTCTGGAATATCCCATTTAATTTGCCCTTTCCATAACCTTAAAGAGAGGTTAGTTACCCAGCCTATGATGGGCACTTCAAAAAGACAGTGGTGTCTACAGCATCTGCTGCAGAATGGTCCCTTTGCTACAGCCCTCCAGGCATAGCAATTTAACATGAAAGTATTTGCTGAAACTTGGTTAAGTAGCTGCAGATGTTAGCTCACTTCTGTATAAACACAGGAAGCATGTCAGTATTTGCCAAATGGAAATGGGATAAAGTTTATGTGGGAAATATCAAGCTTGTAATGGAATATTACAAATAAGAGGTTGAGGGAGGTAGGGTTGATTCTTTAAAGCCCTTTTTGCAAACTATCCCCTTCTCCCTTCTCATTCAACTAACATCTGAACACGCAAAGCTTTTTGCACCACCTGTCTCAGTCTGGTGCAGACTGTGTTTCAAACTGCACTAATTTTTAACACGTTCTCCACTAGCAAGAGGCAGCAAGACATCCCTTTATCCCCTTTCTGTCCTTTGCACCCCTCCAGCTTTGCAAACAAAGTAGCAGTGATATTGTGAACAGTACCTGCCCTGTCTCTGTTTTTTCACTGCACCACTTCCCCAGGTCAATCATGCACTTGTCCTGGAGGCCTGGGTCCAGCTTCACATCCATGGCTCGCTGATGGAGGATTCTCTGGACCTCTGCTCTACACTCTCGTGATAGCTGCAAAGAGAACAGAAGTGTTTGCATATGGAGTCCCTAAATCCACACAGGACAAACAGGATACTGCCAGGTGAGGTTCTGAGAGTGACCACGAATGCCATCATAAATCCCAGAAGGCACAGAAGTCCTGCACTGCTCAGCACAGGCCTGCCAGGGCCCCCACAAGAAATGTGGGTTCCAAAAGAGCTTGGAACTCTGACATTTAGCTTAGATAGAGGCTCCTCTCATTCCACTAAGTTTAATTTTGTGTTTTTGAACCTCTAGTTCGCTTTATGAAAGAAATGTCAGATCAGGTCCCCACGTTATCTGCTACACCTTCACTCAAGGCTACAGACTGATTCTGGGGAGAAAGTCAAAGTAGCTCATGCCCTTAATACCAAATGGGAAGCCCAGAATAAGGCAACATAGTCCACCTGTGATTTCTTCTCAGCAATTCCCACTGCAGTACATTAGAGTCAGCCCTTGCAAGACAGGAAGAAACAAACTGTAGGAAACCAAGCAGTGGTGCTTATCTGACCTAAAACGCACCAGTTGAAGCTTAAAGCTTCATACATTTAACAATCCAAACCACTGGAAGTTACCTAGCATTCTGTCAACAGCACTGGAAACAAATACAGGTCAAACCTGAGTTTGCTTCCAAGACTAAATTTCAAAATGACAGCTGTTCCCTTAGCCTACTTTCCAAAAGAAAAACACATTTAAAAACCTTTTCTCTCTCTGATAGATTATTTGCAGGGTGGCTATTGATTTCTTTGGTCAGCACTAATATAAAATGGAATGAAAAAGTCTCAACTCAGCAGACTAAGAAACTGCATTAAAAACAATTATTCCTAAAAGAGATGCTTTCAATCAATACTTGACCTCTGCCACAAAAGACCTTTTACATCAAGCTGTGGAAATTAATTTTTAGACTGGGCCATTGTGTAAACCCATCAACTCCTAGAGACTGTGTACACTACAGTGCCAAAAGAAACGGAACTGAGTACCCAGGTGCTTTCCTCTGAGTGCCCTGCTAAAGGCACGAGAGGGCAGCAAACTTGAAAAGAGCAGCTCTCAACCACAAATGCAATTATGGTGGATCTCCAGACTGCAGCACAGCAAGTCAGATCCCCACTGTCTTCTTTAAAGACAGCAAAAGCACATTTACCAGTACAGCATGCTCCAAAGAACTGGAAGGATGCATTTTATCAATAGGAAGAATTAAATGGAATATAATCTGAAGCTGGGCACAAATCAGAACTTAATTAGAAACAGCCAAGGAAAGCTGATCTTGAAACTCCTTTTTGCATAAAACCAATTTTGCATCCGTGCTGGCTATCTGCAAGGAATCACATTTCTCTTTGGAAAGACACGAGGGAGGACTTGTACTGGGTTTGAACAGAAATGTAAGTCGGTGTCAGCACACAGTTCTCTCCACGGGCCTGTGACATGGGTCAGTCATCCTGCTGGGCCTACTTTGCCTTACCAGAACAACCACCTAGACCTTCAGGGCACCCTTGAGGAGGAGCTGGGCACCCGAAGCAGTGCAACTACCACCTTCAGTAAATGATGTAGAGTAGCTTTTCTTAGTTCTGGTAGTTTTAGCACTGCGTGTCCAACTTCCAAACATGCAACCCTTCTACCACATACCAACAAGCAGCAAGTTGCCCATTAGCACTCACCCTCCTTCCTTGCTCCTCTGTTCGATAGGCATGCCTGTACAAGCAGGAGAACACAGCCCCTGGAGGCATCAGCTCACTGGTCTCGTTCCAGCCATGGGTATGGCAGAGGCGGGAGGCATCTCCCTGACACTTGCGGTAAAGGACTGTGTCCAACCTGCAAACAAAGAGTTATCACTGGCACTTCATTCAAACATGGAATACTTTTCATATCCCAAAATGCTTTGGAGGCAGAAAATCCACTTCAAGCTTCAGGCACCACCAGGACACCACTCAGCAGCAGTGTCTGACCAACTGAACCAACAGGCGGCCTTAATTAAATTTGGAATCAACTCCCTAAATAACAGCAAAATCTTTAATTACAGATCAAATTTTCAACACTTCTTGAAGCACCTCCCATTTTCTTCTGCAGTATGCCAGCCAAATGATTTCTTTTCTCATGTGTCAGCATCTCCTTTATGTCCTGAAGCAGCAGAAAGGCAGGTACATACAACATTTTGCTTGTGTAGTATCTTACACTTTGTACTGCTGCCATTCTGAAACACCAATTCCATAAAAATCTGAGTTGGATTGATTCTGTCTGCCCTGGATTTGAGCCAACTGCAAACTCAGTGTCCCCTGCTTTACATGTAAGTGCAGATCTCTTAAGATGATGTCTAATTACATGAAAGCTGAGCGAGAGATTGCTAACCTTCCAAAATGGAAACTTCATATTTATAAAACACTATAGGGAAAAAACCATCAAGTGATTTCAGTTGACACAATTATATAGATAATGATAAAGGTATCAACAAAACCCCTTCTACTCTGTGCATCTGTCTGAGGCACACAGTCAGTGCAACAGATTTATAAGCCAGTTCTGGGGAACAGTGGTTAAACAAAGATAAGCTAATGCTGCCCAGTCTGTATTATGAATTAGAATTATTCTTACTTCCAGGAAAATGCAAATAATCAGTCTTCCTTCTTCCAATCACTTAAGTTTGACTCAAACAATGAATTACCTGCTGGAAACTGTACAGGCAGGAGACCCAGCAATGAAGACAAAAAGGAAGGGGGAAAAATTAAGTGTTCTTGTCTACCTATGGAGATAATGATTGAGATGACTAAAGGAACAGCCAAAAAGCCTTAAACTCCCTGCTCCATGAAGCCCCATGTTTAAAAGCAGAAGGTTCACAGAGCACATCAGCTCTCAGCTGCTGGCAATGCTGTCCATAAATACACGACTTGCTGTGAGTCAAGATTTTCTTAATGTTTGCTTTGAACACTCCTTGCAGTAATCGAAGCCCAGGACTTCTTGCCTTACACTCTTTGTGGCCACTGAGAACAATTATTCAATTCCTTGCAGTAACCCCATTTAATGTACTCTATTTCTTCACCTCTCAATCTTCTTTAGAAGACAAGCCAAACACTTATTCTTTCCTCACTGGTCACGTTTATCAAATTTATTCTCTCCTCGTCCTAATCAACACTGACACAAGGGGCTTTGTATGTATTTAAAACAAAGCACTGCCATCTCTGGATGAGAAAAGATGGAAAAGTAGTGCTCTGAAGGGTATTACATCTGCTCTACAGGCTGTAATCACACTCAGAGAATTTGAAAAAAGGCAGAAATGGAGGCAGGAAGCTTCTCACACAGTGAGTCTTTGTTATACTTAAAAACTTGGTTTCCTTAAGTTCCATATTGTAGCACTTAGAGCAGATACAACTGGCTGCCACCTGCAGAGAAAGCAACCTTCAACTTCAATATCAGACAGAATTCTTTAATTAAAGATGCAACGAATTTTAGAGCTCAAACTTGAGCGCTTTTTAAGGCTGCATCACTTCTAAAAGAGTACCTGATTTAAATGGCATCATACCTTTTCTAAGCACCTTTTGCTTTTAGTGTTCTACACAAGCATTAACACCCTACTGACCTGGCGTACTTGAAAGTCCTCTTTCAACCACAAGCTATACTGTTTTACAGGGAACTGCTAATGCATACAAACACTTAATATAAACATCAAGCAAAGATAAATCTTGTTCTACAGTACTCACTTCCAGTCACGAGATATAAAATACTGGAGCTCCAGGAGCCTATGCTCACAGTCTTCTACCATTTTCTCAGTATACAAATGCTCCATCAGGCAAGACAGAATCCTGCAAACAGAAGAAAAAGCCAGGCCACAGACTGTTAAAATTATGCTGAGCTTCCCTTTAACAGCTGGTGTTGCCAAATCAGTCTTCCAGTGAACCATAGATAAGATGTTCAAACTCAGTGAAGATCTTCCTCTTCCTTCAAAAAGATTACATCTAAAACAAGTGTATATCAGATTTGTACCCTCTTATGTTCCATTGTTTTAGTTATCTCAGCAAGTCTGATATACAACAAAATCATAAGGAGTATTCCATAGAAAATCTGGCCCAGGGGAGAATATATTATCAGACCTGAAGACAAAGTAGACATCTGTCTCTGCAGTATGGGTTTGCTTACCTGGCCTTGCCAGGTTTGTCACTTCATGATATTGCTTGAGACTTACACAGTTACAGAAATTTGTCCATCAAGTGTTACAAATTTAAGTCTAAGTGCCTGTGAAAGCTACATCCTTCCCCAGTGCTAAACCTGGCCTGCAAGAATGGAGACAGCTCAGTGCAGCTCTGTATGACTGGTCTGGAGTCACTAGTCTGGACAGGTTTTAGGATTGCTACTGGTCAGCCACACAACCTTCATGGACGCCCAACAGGAAGAAAAGCAGCAGCTCTGACTGAGAGGCACCTACATGGGGTCTCCAGACCGTATGTGCTTGCAGGCTGTCTGTATCACCGACTCGCAGGCCTCGTTCAGCGCGCGGTCAATGCGGTAATCGGCACCGGGGTCCGTTTCCTGAATCAGGGTTTGGAGCTGGAAGAAAGGAATTGTGGACAGGAAAACAAATGTTAAAGACATAAATGAGACCACTTTACAACCTCAGTGTGGCAACTCTATGCCAGTAACAACACCATGATGTATGAACTCTGCTCTGCAGTGTTTTATTTTAAGAGCCTGTGCTATCAACTCCAGCACTGCTGGACCCTAATTATCATTATGAAGTAGCCCAGGAACACTGTATGAGAACAATTACACACTGAAGGTCAGCTGTAAACTTGGACTACTTACATACCAATTTACAGAATAGAACAGGTAAAATTTGATTTGCCTACTCTATTTTTGATCTATCTTAAGCTTTTATGGTAGCCTCATTCCATAAGGCTGACAATACCAAACACACAATTTTTTTTGTATTTTCATGAATACTATTTACAACTGAAACCTGAATCAATGTCTAAAGATTGTGTGCCTATCTACAAAGTATAAACCAGTTTTTTAATTGCCTGCAGAGGACACAAACGTTTTACTGAAATACAGGATAAAATGTCCTGTTCCGGTGTCCCATGAAGTAACATTTCCTCAGGGATGTCTGCTCAAGCTTTTGGAAGTCAGGGTCTATAGCACACATTTTTTGTGTGTGTGTGTCTACAGTATAAAATAAATCCAGGACACCATGTTTTAACTACTTAGGAGAAGTCACAGTGTAAGTGAAAGATGGAAACAAAAATATTCCAAAGATTTAGAGACCAGTTGTTCCAACCCAAAGGTGATATCCCAACACTCCTATGACTTCTAAATACTTTCAGTTGTCATAGGTAAATACAGTATGAACAGTTCCATCATGTCTTTTCTTCCTGTGAAACAACTATTCTGACAAAAGCTGCAGAAAAACAATTCTCTTCTTAATAAGGAAACATCATTTAGCATATTTAGCACTATGTTACAAAATCAAATGTGGACACAGCTCATATCATCTGAACATTAACTTGGGAGGTGTCTGCTGGGCCTGGGGAAGAGAATTTGGGTAAATCTCAGCTTTGGGAGAAGCTTCTGGACCTTAACTCAGCCAAGGATCCCCATGCCTCTCTTCATTTTCCATCAAGTAGTGGATTTCCAAAGACTGATGGAAGGAAGACTGGTATCATCATTTGGCAGGCAAACATTTTGAGCTGACAAACTTGAAGGGGGAAAAAGAAATAGAGGTTGCTGAGAAGGCAACTGCACACCAACATCGAATGGTATGTATGCTCTTAACATCTTGACAGTTTAGTTAATGGTTTTTGTCACTGATCCTCAGCCCAACTAAATCAAAAGCACAGTTACAATTTTATCCTCCACCTTTCAAAGTCTGCACCTAAACACCATCCAGGAAACTCTCAGGGGCAAAGCCCTAACATCACAAAACACAGGCAAGAAAAAAGCATCAGAGAACTGGAGAAAATACAAGCTAGCTGATTCAATAGGAAACTTGCAGTCACAAGTAGAGACCACAGATTGCCTGGGAGGAACACTGGATTTCCTGCACCTCACTCTTAATTACGCCCAGCCTCAGCTTCTAAGGGATGCAGGCAGCTGAGAAGAGCACTGTCTATCAAAAATTCTTGGGATATTTTCATTTAACAAAATAATAATAATAATAATAAAAGAAGAATTTTATACATCTCTGACAGTGGTCAAACAGAATCTTAATGTCAAACCATAACTGCATGTGCTCTTTACAAACTTTGTAAGACTCACTGCAAGAGGAAAAAGAATATTGTGGTTTTGCTGAGGCAGACTCAAAGCCTGCATTGATGGGGAATACTCTGTGTGTGTAAAGTGCTGGGATTACTTTAAGTCAGGTGACTTGCATATCAAAAAGATGGGTGAATAGAACCTCAAACCAAACACTTTCTTAAACACACAGATTAAATAAACTGGCCAGAGCATTACCTAGGCAGGATTCTCTCAGGTCCCAGTTAATTGGTATTTTTGTTGCTATCAAGTGGAAGAGGCCAAAGCACACCAGGTACAACAGCTCAGAAGCACTGAAGCACCTCCTTATCCCTCCCCCCTGTTTTGGGCACTACTGCAGAATTCCCAATCTTAATTCTCAACCATATGCACGATAACGCAGCACCAAGGCAGCTGCCCTGACTGCAGGGAAGAAGGAATAATTTGGCACCAGTGATAAAAGTGAAGGTTGTACAGGATTTTCCTCCCTCGCACAACAAACTCTTACAGCTGAAAAGCAGCTGGATAAACTTTACAACGCTCTGAACTTTTATTCTGGACATGAAACTAAATTAACAATGAACTACCAATTTAACAGCTCTATTAGAAGTTGGAGGCAAGAAATATATGCCCTTTAAGCATGTACTGGAGTTTTATACACTCAAAGGTCTGAACAGAAAAAACCCCAAAGATAAGCCCAGGGCAACATAGAAGCCGCATATTTGAAAAACAATTTGTCAACAGCTCTAATATAAAATATTGTTTCCACCAAGCAACACCAGAGGTGTAGACCCTGCCAGTACAGCTGCAGACCATTGAAGGGCTGATGCTGGCAATTAAGTGACACTGTATCTCCTATCTGGTGACTTACCACAGCGCACACCCACCCTCCTGTGGGCAGGATCCCTTAGGTGCACAGTTTGGCACCGTGAGGCTCAGCACACACCCAGGAGTTCTCTTTTTAACTTAGGCCAAACCACTTACAGAAAGCCATTGTTCCTCCACCATTCACAGAGCTTTAGCATTATGGCAAGTTCACTACTCAAACTGAGACTAAAACCCCACACAGCTCTGACACTCAGGTCTGGATGTGCTTCCTGCACAACAGCAGTTAGGTGTGAGCACAGACTCTCACATGCAAGATCACTCTGGCTGAGGTGTCTCACAAGAAATGGAACTTCTCAGATTAAAATACTAGCCTTTGAGAATGTCTAAGAATGCATTTTGCTCAAAATTTTACATACAAATCATCACTCATAATCCATCTGCAGGAAAGGGTATGAGTCAATGCTCTTGCAGGAAAATGAAATGGAGGTTCTTTGGTTGTGTTTTGTTGTTTTAGGATTCTTTTTATTGTTTCTGGCAGACAGGCAAAGTCTTCCTTTCATAGGACAAGCAGAGTCAGAGCAAACCTCCACAGATGGGACAGGAAGTAAAACCAGATCAAAAATAGATGTTTCCCCTTCCAATTGCCTCTGGCAAACTCTCTAGGCAGGTGTGTCTGCACATAGAGCTTCTATAAGGAAGAATCTCAGGACAACACCTGCTGCTTTGAGTTAGCGAAGACATCAAGGTGCTGTTTTAGCATTAACTAATGATACTGCTAAAAGCACAAGGATGTGAGTTTTTGACTCTATAAGAAAGATAACATCTGGAGATGGACCAAAGTACTACAGCAAGCTCTGCTGGGACCATCCCAGAGCACCTGTGCTGTTCTCCTCTCTTTTTTCACGTGAAAATGTAGGAGTACCACAGACAACTGCTCCACCATCAAGAGCCACACCAAAACCACACATCAAAGGTGCTCTCTAGGTACCCAGAAGGAACTGAAATGCCTCCAGCTTACTCTGAAGGATGGATCTCTAACTTCCCTTCTTCAGGGCTCGCTAGATGGGCCAACCTCACGTGACAAGCAGTTGAAGTCTCTAGCCCAAGTTGCACAGTATCTGTAAGAGTTTCACACAATATTCTCTTCCTTGCAAAGATAATTTATCTACCTTTAAAGGTAAAAGCAGAACACTCATTCTAACACATTAAGTCAAAACAAACAAAGCCACTGATAGCTGAGACAACCTTTACCATTCTAATACAATAAATAAGAACAATAAATTATTTAGTACTTCAAAAGTTGTAGGCAGCTATGTAGTAGCACTGTGTCAGTCTTCAGAAACTCAGAACATTGGAATGTTTATCCTGTTCTTGCAATCATCTATTTCCTCTTGCCCATAAAAATCGAGACAAGCTAAATATAGGTATAAAACCAACAGTTAATTTTCTTTCTGCTGTCCTTTGCCCAGAGAACAAAACACATTTAACTTGAAGGGGACTCATGGACAATCCTATTTACTACTGCATCAACTTACTGTAGGAAAATAAAGCAGTAGCTTAAGTATAAGAGAATTTCAAAACTTCAAACTTGCCCTAAATTTCTGAAGATATTTTTCTCTGAAAGTTTGAAATCCCCTATCACTTTTGGGGGCCTCCTGTTTTGACTTATGACTTGTTCTGAACATACATGTCATGATCTAAAAGTTATTCCCAAGATTAACTGATCTTATGAATATTTACAAATAATGAAATTGTGAAGCAGCAGTTTCAATTTCATATTTAAACAGAAACAAATATTCAGTTTTTCACACAAAGGCTGCAAAGCCTAAGTCATGCACTACAGATCCCCGCAGGAATGACTCAAACTGTGCAGCTGCTGCACCAGTACCCGTGGTATTTATGCAGAAATAAGCTTCATCACAAAAGCACCCTATGACTTACAAAAATTTAACAGATATTAATTTATCTTTGATAATACACACAAACTGGCATCATTTCAGGCTCAAGTTTTAAGCTACATTTAAAACAAAAATGTACAGACCGGTGGTTCTGTTTATTAGAAGAAGTCAAGACGACACATCTCCCCAAATTCCTACATCAGCACTAACTCTCCCTTGCCGTTTTTATCATTGATGTCACTTTTTTGGGCTCATGGGTATTAAACCAAGTATTAAGTACAAAAATGTAATTTCATATTAAAAAGCCCTAATGAGTTTAAACAAAAATTCATTTGTTTTCAATTTAAAGAAATGATAAGCCGGATGTATTTGGTCCAAAATGGAGTTTAAAAAAGGCAAAAAGAAATATTCCATTTTACAGAGGTATTTTGAAGGAAAATGACATTTCCTTCACCGGCTGCAAGTACATCAACACATGGTCTGCTGTACCTCCCTGTCCCTGCAGTTCCATTTCCATCATTAAAGCTGAATGAAATAGCAAAAATAAAACTGAGTGAGAAGGTGCTTTAAAAGGTTTTGTGCATTTCCAAGGACAGGGGACAGGGGGAAAGGGGAAGAACAAGGAATGTTTTAGAATTATAAAAGGCAAGTTTCCCTACATCTTGCACCCAGGCGAGATTTCCATGACTTCAAAGCTGGTGGAGAAGAACTACAGGAGATCCAATAAAAAACCCAGAGCACAACAGTCCAAAATGTATTTTTTGAGGGGAAAAACACGACCCTTACTAATGTGCTGCTACACAGCAAGTTCACAGTACAGCAATTACACAACTGCTTCCAGCATTCAGTGGCACCCAACAGAGCCAGGCTGACTTCAGCAGAACCTCCATTGCAAGGCAAAAAGGCAAAACATTGACAGACAAATCAGTGCTTCGACCAACTGAGCAAACTGTAAGTGAAGTGATAGAAAAGCTCCTTACTGCCTGCTGACAGTTGAGGCCGACGTTTCCCTTTTCGCCCCGGACGACTTTCATCAGGCAGTGCAGGGTGCGGCCTTTCCGATGGAGGCCGGAGCAGTGGTGCTCGATCTCCCCTCGGCAGCTCAGGATGATTTCTGGGCTCAGCGAGAAGTCTTCCATCAGCATGCGCCGGTAATCCAGCATTTCACCCTGGCACTCACTGCTCACTTGTCGACCTGAGCCAAGAGAAGGTGATGTGATTTAGTTTCAATGCTTAGCAGAGCCCTTCTTGACCTATGCTACCAGCGTGTTGGAAGAGCGGGGACAATGTCCACTCACTGAACAACACCAGACTAAACCAAACGTGCTGGAGCATTCGTGCTGGGGAATAAACCAGTGGTTGTGGTAGCTCCTGTCATTTAAACAACCCTGTAAAACATAGCCAGTCAATGGATTTAACACAGGTTTTTAAAAAAAGAATGCCTGAAAGATTAGGTGAATCTGATTTTGGATTTCACATTACAGGAGTTGCTTCTGAAGAACAGCTGAAAGCACTCGTGGATCTGCAGTTCTGTAGCACAAGTCAGCTTTTCCCCATATGCCCAAGGGCTCCTTTTTCCACTGCAGAAGTCACTTTTGGTAGGTTCACCAGCTTGGTATGTAACTGGGAGAGGAATTTGTTTGCACAGCAGGTTAAACGTTTTCTCCAATGAAAAGGCTGTCCAGGGCAATAGCACATAAATGCTCAGGAAGACAAAACTCAGACTTAAACAAGAGTGTATACGGAGTGTCCAACAAACTACTGCAGCTGCACAGAAATCTTGTTGTAGTAAATGCTTAGATCTGCTATAAGCTTTCCTGCAGTCCCCATCACAACCTATTTATATATGCACAACATCCCATGGAACAGAGGACACCCCAACAGGGGCTGCCAGGCATTGTAACGCATGCACGTGGTGCTGTGTGGAATAATTAGTGTTCCTCCTGGGCTAAGCCTCATGCATGAGACACTGCAGAACCTGTTCCACCATGAAATTAAATAGCTGAACAGCAGTTTTCTGCATGCAATTCAGGAAACCACCTGCTCTACTGTAGGGAGAAGTAAAAAAAAAAAAATACAAACGCACAACTTTTCTACAAACAGGGCACATCATTTCCACATCAATCAGAAGCAATGAGTTATTCAAACTCACAAATGCAGACTGCTTATGGAATTATGGCAACCTTTCCATCCCATGCCAGAGGCACTGCAGCATGCAGCCCTGCTGCTCACTCTGAAATCACCCAGCTGCATGCCAAGAGGAAAAACAAGCAGTTCTCCAGTGCAGATCTAGAGGATGTAACACGTTGTTTCCCATTATGGCAATTTCACAGAGAACCTTCAGCATGGTCCAGCTGCATTGAGCCTTCTAATGCCTTTGGAGACAGCAGCTGGTGTTAGGACATCTCCAGCTTACATTAACTTAAATGACCAAAAATAATATTCTCACACTTACCTTCTTTCTATATCGGGAAATACAGAGTCAGAGAAATTAAGGCATTTACTCAAGCTACTGAACTGCAAGAAAAGACATTATTTACAGCAGGCAGAGGACTGAGTATCCCTGGTTTTCCCTGAGTGAAGATAAACAGGTTCTCTATTCTGTGTTTTAACCTTGTAGCATATTTAATGCTTACTACACAATGGAGGAAAAGAGCTGCTTGAATTCACAGTGAATAGAAGGATTTGCAACTACACATCAGCAGTCCAAGTGGGATTTGCTACTTTGCATTTTAAACTTCTTGTCTGCACAAAAGGAGTCAGTGGCAGAGGGGTTTACTCAGCTATTCTGATCGTTAAAACAACAGTGATGAAAGCATCATGATGAGGAAATTTGCCTTTGAAACAAAGTTTGGAAAGAGGAGAATGGGACTGTAAATACATGTTGAAGCTGAAGGTCCCTGATTTTAAAATCAAGGTCGCAGTAAGTCTTGAATTCCCCTTACCTCTGTGCACAGCAGACTCTAAGCACATCAGCAGATAGGAAAGCCGGGCTTCCCGAGAGCGGGGCAGGTTCTCCACATTGCAGCGGTATTTCTTCAGGTCACTTTTACAGGACTTGGCCAGCGAGTAACTGACTTTGTAGTCTTGGGCAATGAGCTTCTGGCGGGTCGTCAGCGCATCACGACACTGCAGGAGACACATTGGGATGGTGGAATGAGCTTCTGTGCACTGGTGGCAGAGAGCTGGACCTGCTGCTATCAAGTTTTCAAGGTGCATCTCAGAAAACAACTGATGCTTTTAAATTCATGCGTTTGAGCTGGACTGCAGGTAAATTTCATTTGTCTCATGGAAACCGCACAGTTAACAATGCACAACGAGGTCAACAGATCAGGGGTTTCAAAGGGAGCAGCTCTCTGCAGAGCAGTTCTCAAAACTGCACATTCATCCAGCTTTTTGTGAAGAGAGTGACTCATTTGTGGTAACTAGGAGCAGTTGCTGACATTTATCCCAGCTGTGGTACATGCTCACCCTATGCCCTCAAGAAATAACGTTTTCCAGTTGAATTTACAAAATAATGCGTTTCTTGGATTTGGTCTGCAACGCGCTGAGCAGATGACAGCAGATAAAACAGTCTAACCGTGGGAATTTCTACCCATTTTCCACAACTGGTGAGGTTCACAAGGATGCACTGTGGCCAAACCTGAACCCAGCAGCTGCAAGAACAACCCTCTAAATTTCATCCAAAAAAGGACCTGTAAAACACTGCTACACTTCATAGCTTTTGGTTTAAATTATGTGAAAATTAAATCTGAGGGCAGCAGATAACTCAAAATAGCTCAAGCAAATTTGTCCATTCCCAGCCCACTTGAAAGGAAGGAAAACAGTGAATATGTAGAATAGGGAGAAGAGGGAGCAATCTTGGCACAAGGAACAGGAAAGTCCTAGAACCCACTCCCCACTTTCTTACATCAGAAATCAGGTTTTTGACTTTGCCCCCTCCTTCCCACACCTACTTGAGGACCTGGAAAGTCCTACTCCAAGATATTCCCACTCCATCTTTCATGCTCCTGTGCAGTCCCAGTCCATAGGACTGAACAAATTTACAGCTCTGGACACAGGGAGATACAGGCTTGCAGACACCTCATCACCTGAAGCAGGGAAAGGCTGGATACAGCCCAGGAGCCAGTGCTGGATGACACAAAGCAAGCCACCCACCAGCAGCTATTGCTGGCTGCATGTGTATGCAGCAGCCGACGCCGTCGGCAAGGAGGGACTCTTTGCTGGGTAACAGCTTCTACAAAACCAGTGATTTTGCAGATGGTCCAACCTTGGCAGCTACAAGAGTGAGAACTACATTTAGTGTTCCTTCTGCTCTGCAAACTGCGTCCTCAGAGCATCCACCCCTCTCTCTCTACGAAGTCATCTGCTGCAGCTTGGTGTAACCTCTCTAGGTCTTACATTCATACCTCAGTCAGCTGATCATGGAAAACACCCTTCAAAAACTACCAGTATTCCTGTATAACTAAACAGAGGTTAAGCAACAGCAGCAGTTTTTTTCAGTAACACACTTCTACAAAATGGATCTTTGTTTCAAGCCCTCAGCAATCACGTGCTCAGATTTGAATTTGTTAATTGGAACCAAGCTGTCAGACAGCTGATGCATTTAACAAAAAAGAAATTAGTCTGATCCCTCTAGCACTCTGAGTCAGGCTCCTTCAGCAGATCTTCTCTGAGGAGATCTTAACAGATACTCATCTACATGTCCTTTCCAACAGATTATAATTCCATATAATCCCAAACACTATGATACTGCTTCCAAAACCACCGAAGGCATTGCTGCCTTAACAAAGCACCTATACCAATACAAACTTTTCAGGACTAATTTTCTAGAACAACTTGTTGAAAACCACATCTTCAAGAAAATCGGATAGTAAACTTCAGTCACTGAACTGTGCATCCTTCCCACACAGAATGTGATGCTTGAAAACAGCCTTAAAAACACAAGTGAAAGAAACACAGCTTCCTTTTTGTTTCTAATCTGTGCAATTCGAACACCATTTATCCAGGGCTTACCCCAGCATGCTGTGACTGCTACTTTAAACAGTCAATCACAATGCTACCACTTGAGCTCCACGTCTTCCTCCCCAAATTACCCACCCAAAAGCTTTGATTTATTCAAATCCTTTACTTTAACGACTGAAATTTGAAACACAAAAATATCAAAGTAAAAGCATTTGTTAAAGCAGCTGATTATCTGGCTACAAAGATGATATTTTCCTTAGGACTGGAAAAGAATAATTCAGCCTGGACTGAGGAACGATCTGATGATTTCTGCAGTAAGGATTTGTCTCACCAGGATACGTACCTTTTCACTCATTGATTCTTCAAACTTGTGATTAAAGAGGCACTTGTATACTCGGCCTTCCCCAGCCTGAGTCTGTGAAACAGAACAGTAACATTTGCTCTTAAAGATAATACTTGTAACACTTGAGGAGCAGGCTAAACTACACCTGAAGAGAATTTTTTTAAACTAGTAATATATTCAAGTTAATATTTCAAATGACAGCAATAACCTTCTATGCAATAAAAATCCTTTAAATTTTATTGCATTAAAAAAAATCTGGTCATGTTCATCACCCTTTTAGTGTAACAATTCTCAGCTAAAAAAGCTAACTAAGACTGAACAATGCAGCTCATGCTCTAGGCATAAAAGGTGTTGCAAGTACAGTCAGACCAGGCTTACTTTGTGCAACAGCTCACAGCTGTAGAAAGTGGTCACTCACTTCTGCCTTTCCTCCCCCACTCTGTCACACCAGCTCTGATACCCCTTAAACCATTTATGCCAATTCAGTTCATTAACCCATTGAAAATAATGCGTTTGTTGGTTGATTGAATTTAATGCTGAATTATTGCAAAATGACAGTTACAGGGTATCTGTTTTCAGTATTACACAATATCACTCAGGCTCCAGTCTACAGCTCCCTTCCGTTGCTTTTTCCAGAGAGGTTCTGGGTTTTTTTAATGGAACACTGTAAAGAGAAAGGAAGAGGAAAGCACTCACATTTTCACAGAATCTCTCTCTGTCATCTCGGCATGCAAAGTAGAGATGCCGGTCCAGGTGGAAGTCATCGGAAGAGAGTTCAGCTACACGAAGAATTGCTTTCTTACACTGATCAGAAACCTGGATTCGAGGATCAGTCTCCTCTGCCTCTTTTACCAGGCCTTTTTCCAGGCATGCCACCACCTCTCCTTGTGAGTGAGCATCCTATGGGAGAACAAGACACCTGTAACCAAGCTTTTACATAATCACGTGAGCTGTGATTCTGGCTAGCTACCACATTAATTAAGCAACAAACTGTCCACATATAGACTTCCCAACATTCAGCCTAAACCGCATTTAAATTCAGAGGAGGCAGCAATTAAGACCGTACTAACCACACTTTATACATCACCATCCCACTGATGGTCACCATGAAATTCCCCCCTCCAATGCTCTGGACTTGTTTTAATGTGACTTAATGAGATTATCACTACTTAGTCACACTGCTCAGAGCAGTTTACCAGAACAGCCAAATTATCTTTAATCTGATACAGCGTTCTTGGCACCATGGCAACAGCAAGGAACAGTATCACATTAAGAAAATGCTTGGGGAGAGAAAAATCATAGTTTTGCCATGCCGAGACAAGCCTTCAGTTTGGGTGGTGAAAATTCATGATGTAAAAAAGGCTACAAAGGAGCTTTGACCAATCTGGGCTTCTCAATTCCTCCACTAAGAGAATAAAAAAATGCAAAGCATTCGAGAGTAGACAGAGGTCTCTGACAAAGCAGTTCTGGCCCAGTGCTGTGCACCACATCCACTGTCCTGCAGGCCTGGAGAAAATCTTGGGCTGTGAGCAGCAACTGCCAATAAACAGAGAGAGCCCGTGCTTTGTTCAAAAGCCTGGAAGAGGCAGGGCAAAGCTCAGCAAAGCTCCATTTAGTTTCCTATATCCTCCTTATGTGTTTAGAAAGAGAACTGTGCCCCCTCCACACCTCTGTAGAAGGTCTGGCTCCTCTAAAGGACTCTACTGGTACAGATTTCTCAGGGCTTCTGCAAGTTTTTCACGTGAAGGCCACTTTAATTTATGCTGCTCTGCTGCGAGAGGATATTGCCACTAAACTTACACTGTCTGAGTATGCAACAAGGCATGCATGTTCACATTCAGCTGAATCACCCAGCCTGGCATTTGCAGTCACCATTTAGGAGCCATCCCTTCAGCTTGCTCTGTCAAGCAGATCATCCATTGCTGTTACCAGGAGCATGAGTAAGAGAGCAGTCTCCATAAAACGTGTCCATGACTACTCAAAGCCACACAAGTCTCCCCAGTCTTTTTGTTCTGACGGGTCTCCTTACACAGACAGCCTTTGATTCCTGTCTTAGTCCTGCTACACTTGGAGTACAAGCAGAATTGGTTGATTACTTGTTAACTTGTAAACACAACCCAGAAACATAATCTGTTTAAAAAGGCTAAAAGCAGTTTTCCCCTTAAAAAAAAACAAAAAAGGAAAGCAGAAAACCTAAACCCCACACAAACCCCCGCAAAATTCCTTTTTTTTGGCTTGCTCCTTTCTTTGAGTGAGAACTGGCCAATTCCATATGCTGAGTAGGTAACTTTGAAGAAATATAATTATATATCAACAGTCCCTTTAGGACTGAACCCCAAATCTGGATTCTGAGGAATAGTACTCAGAAGTACGTTTGCCACATCACTTAAAATTGCCATTTATCCAAAACCACGTCAAACACAAACACTGTTCTGCAAACTTTCATGGTCAGTCACAGGTAGTAACTACAGCTGAGAAGATGTCAAGTGTGAATGATTGAAAACCACCATTTTAAGCTCCTGTGGCACATTTTTGCTCCTGCCTAAGTGAAGTTGCAGCTCGGAGGCAAGGCAGACCAATGTTACTTCCACTCACCTGCAGCTTTCCCTTGCAAGCTAGCAAGAAGGGCAGAAGGCAAGCTTCTCCTGCTAGGAAAATCACAAATTTCCTGGTTTATTGCAGTGTGGGTTTAGATTCCTGGTCAGAGTCATATTATATATGTAAGTAAACCTATTTTTAACAGGAAATCTGGAAAGCAGGTTTCCATATGCTGGATGCTGAATGTTTGCTGTTACACTTCGGGGACACAACATGAAATGGCTCATTTATTGCATTACTTTGCTAATAGAGTTTTCACAATTGGGCAGATCATCCTGAAGTGCTGGCTACTCTGCTGCCCTGTGTTAGAGCAATTTTAAAACATGTCAAGACTCAATAGAAACACACACAAATGAATCCATCTGGCTCCTGAAATGTGCCCTTTCCTCCAACCATCAAGCATTTACACACTTCCTTGAGGTGCCCTTAAGGATCCTGTGCCCACATGACTTTGTTTGGAAGATTTACTGGCCTGATCTGGGGTTGATTTTCAGGCAGATCAGGTCCCTGGAGTGCTAGTGCTGACTAGCTAAGCAATTTTAAGGAGAGCCTGACTCTTCATTTCCTCAAAAGTGCAGGAAGACACCCATACTACTGCCAAACAGAGCATGGGACTCTACAAACACGGTTTAGAGAAATATCACTTCAAGCTTTAATTATAGGGTAACACCTACTGTATTTAATATTGTACAATCGCTTATTGCAGACTAGAAGGGAAAACAAATGTGTGTACAGCTGCACTCAACCACCCTAAAGCAGATGGCAATCAAGGCTCATCCCAAGGTTGGCGCGACAGCTTTCACACACATTGGCAGTACCTGCATCACCACCCAGCTCTCAACCACGAGAGAGGCCTGTTCCCACTGGCATTCCATGTGCCAACAGTCCTGGGTGGTCAGCTCAGCTTCACAGGCACCCAAGTCAAGGGTCATCATCCCACAGCATGAGCTCTCCCAGTCCTGCTCCAGCACCAGCTGCCTGGTGTGTACAAGGGTGAAACACCTGCTGCAGCTCTGCTGTGGAATGAATCCTAAAAATGATTTTCCTCTATCCAGCACCCATTCTCAGAAAGCCTCCATTGCTGAGTTGAAAACCTCTAAGTTCGCTCCAGAAGTCAGGACTCCTGCAAAACTGCTGCCTGTTGACAAAGTCTAGGCCTCATTTTTCATTACACTGAAATACAAGAGATTAAATCTAAAAATCACATGTGGTTCTTGGAACGTAGCTTCACCACCACTATCAAGTTTTAAATGGAGGATTTTAACTGAAAGTTGCAAATACCTGTAAAACATACTAGATACTTATCTAGTCTGGAGAGCCTTGAAACTCTTCATAGCTTTATGAAAGGATATATCTAGATCCACAGAAGATACAAGCAGCTTTCCAGTACTGTCCCACAGCACTTTGAGCCACAGAGGAATGGAACTTAGTTCTAAATGTGCCCAAGCAAATCCCCCTTCAGCACAACACAGGGAGATTTTAATTCCTATAACTAAAATTCAAACTCCAGCTTTAGGCCAAAACAGAATTTTAAAAACTTTGGGTTTACTATGAATTTCCATTAGAGATTTCACTTTCCCCCCAGTATAGTTTAGGCTTTGAAATTGCTGGGGATTTTTTGTCATTTTTCAGAAGTTTCCCAGAAAGGATTTTATCCTGTCTGAAACCTGACATGCCTCAAGTACACATCTGTTCCAGCTGCAGCCTTGCAGATAGAAGATAGAAAAGTGATCAAGGAGAATGAAGAGTAAAAAGAAGCAGCAGGCAGGAGGGTAAAATATAACCTGTCTCATCAGCACAGCACCCTGCACAGGACAGTTGTGCCAACCCGCTGGAGCCAGAGCAGCCAGATTATGGAAAACCACCCAAGAGATACTGGGAGCTCCAGTTCAGCATTCCACCTGGCTAACCTGCACGCCAGGGATGCTGGGATGTCTCTTGGATTAGCTAATTCCCAGTACTTCAGATGATAGTACACTGCTATACTACTACACTGAGTAAACAAAGACTGAGCTCAATGTTATCTCTTCCCATTTAGACTGTTTCTTCTGTGTCCAGTACTTTTGTGAAACTAAGGAAAGAGAACAACTGTACTCAAAGCACTTAGAGGTAAAAAACAAAACAAAAACAAGAAAACAATGGTCTCCTAAGGTGTGTTCCTTTAGGAAAAATATTGTTATCTGATGAAGTACTACAAGAAATGTGCAACTGACACTTACGTAGCCTTCATTATGGCAGTTAATTAACTACAGCTTGGACATCACGGCTAAATAGCACCCTGGCAACTACACACTACCCACTAGAGTTTGATACAATCCTGGACACAACCAGGATTGGGAAAGTAGCTCATTTCAATCAGCAGCTGAAGAAGAAAAGCTCCAGTGCAGTTACCCATTTCAATTTCAAATTAGATCCTATTGCATGAAGATAAAGCAACTTTAAAATACCAGGAGACCAAATTCATTATGAAACACAACAGCCAAATGGAGAGGTGACTCCATTAAATGTTTCTCCACTAGCTGGAAAAGATGAAGACATGCCTCCCTACAACACAGGCCTGTTAGAAAACCTAATGCTTTCAAATGACACATCTACAGCCTCTCTGTTACATACAGCAAAATCAAGTCTAGGGTCAGATAAAGACTTCCAAACTGAACTTTACTGCTCTTACAGAGCAGAAACCCAACTAGAAATGTGTGAAAAGAAAGCACAGAAATCACCACATCAGCAACAAACTCAGTAAGAACAGAAGTCAATTAGGAAGTATCAAACAAGTTGAAACAAAAAAAGGAAGTACAGAAAAAGAACATGGTTAGGAGCAGAGAAGCTTCAAGGGGCAAGGTAATTCCAGATTATCAACTAAAGTGCCTTTCACAGTTAAAAATGCTGGTTTACCCCAGTTACTCTAATGAAGCTATCATACTGCAATCACCTAGCTGCCTGATGTAGATGGAGTTCATGGTCTAGCTGTACTTATTTCCATAAAAAAAGAGAGAGACTCTCTTCCCCAGTCTTCCTCCTCAGGTGTCCAGGTCCTATTTATTAAATTCACAGTTACCTTCAGTCAGACAAAAGAGTAACCACTGTTTCTCTACAGGTAACTCTCAGAAGCTACAGCATGGAAATAAAACCTTAACCAGCATCTGATGGAAGCAAATTAGATTCCTCTGAAGCAGCAAAGGGATAGAACAGAACACCAACAAAAGAAATGCTTGCATAGCCATTTATAGCTGTTTCCATAGCAGTATAGAGTACTTCAATTGCTCCAAGTGCCAAGGATGACAGCATAACAAAAGATATATGACAGGCTGCAATGCTTTCACAAACCAAGGCACAATATTCTGGGTTGGGTACCAAGAAAGTGAGGGATATGCATGAGCCAGAGTAAAACCCATAGAAGTTTGGTTAGTGATCACTTTGCTAGCCCACAGAAACTTGGTGACCCGAAGTTGCCCTTTCTCTGGTGCTCTGTGACCTCAGCCACCCCAGCCATCCTCCCCCTTCACTGCCTGAACTGACCAATGCAGTGGCTTGTGCACAGCTACCCACATAGGCCTGCCCACACCGGCTTCACTCCCACCATTTGAGATTTGGTTTATGCTTACAAAATCCCCTCTGCTGTATCCCTTCAGTGTTACCTTAAGTATTTTCATTTATTTAAATTTGGTCAAACCACAGGTAATATGCAGACCTGACACGCAGGATTCATGTTACACTTCTGATGCTATACTGATTGCTAAAAACAATTTCTCTTTCTCATTTCATGAGGTCTTGCAGCCCAGTATTAGAAAAGAGCCTTTACTTTATGGAGAAAGCAAGTTACTCAGCTGTTACCAGTCTGAACCTAGAGTGCATCCAAGTTCCTGCCGCTTCTGTGGTTGCTTTTGTTCTTGTTTCCAGAAATAAGTCCTTATTTTTGTGCTTTCTGTGGCTCAGCTAGGTCTCGTGGAATACACTAGAACTTAAATTTAACACACTAGCTGCTAATAGCCGTGAATATCTCAAACAACTAGGAAAGCTTCTTTTAGGCAAAAAAATGTGTCTTATTGCAAACCCCTTCATTAATAGCTCATTTAAAAGACTAATTGTTATACGCATAAAAGCTATAATTTAAAAAGCACTGTAAAAAGTTGATAGGCTAATTTTAACTTTATCCCTAAACATAAAAACTTATCATAGAAAAAGTCACTCAGTCCTGCAGCACTACATATTTGCTGCCTGCATTAGCTATGCTAAAGTAGACAGGGAAAGACAGTCCCTTGAAAATAATCACACATGTAGTCACTATAAACTGTTCTTTGCATCAACCCCTTCTTAAGTCTTACAGGCAAAAGAACACTGATTTAGTAAAACCAGGACAGTACTGGTAAGTGTGTACTACTAAAATGTGACACCACACACCTGTGCCCTTCAACTGATTTTGTAGGGGCAGAGGAAAGGAGAAGCAAAAAGATAAAAGCTGTTGATCCAGTCTATCAACTACAGCCTGAGAAAGCAAGAAAGAGTTATAGCACAGGCATCATCACCTTGATAACCTTCCTGCCAGACCCAACCAGACTGTGAAATAAGCCAAGCAACGGGCCTGCTTAAATCTATTGTTTGGATTCACTGTACTGAGTCAAGCTCTAGAGGGCCTCATCAAAGAGACAACTACCTGCCAGATCACCTGTAGTGGGGTGTGGAAAGACAAATCAAAGTCTTTGCATAGCAATTCCTCAGAGAGGAACGAATGCACATTTATTTAAAAGGAACTGCAATCAGGACATCACCCTTTTCAGACAGATGAGATACACCATGTATTTTCTCAGTCACAAGTAAGACAATAGTACTATTGCAGAGCCTCCACATCTGTTTCTTGAACTGAACGACTTTTACTTTTACGAGTCTATTGGCAATCTACATGTTCTCCGGATACCTTTTCTCCAGGTCGAATGCTGCCACATTTCAGGAGATTGATGTCAGCTTTGCAGTCATCCATGAAGCCACAGATCAACCGATAATCACTGAAGATAATGGCTGTCATTTTAGTGATGTACTGATGGCACTGGTACTCAGTGATGTTGCCTCTGTGATCCACCAAACATGACACCAAGAATCCTTTACCAACTGGTTCATCTGCACACTCCTTTATCTGTTAAAAAAAAAAAAAAAAGAAAATTACAGTGGCTGAAGCTTATGAATTTAACCTTATATGAAAATCCCCAAAGAAACTTAAATCTGTAGCTTCAAAATCTGCTAGCAAAGAAACCCTCTAGGCTTTAGTTTGATTTTCAGTACGTCAGAATAATTGAAAATATTTCAGAAATGAGAAATCTCATGTGTGCCAGCATCCAAAAAAAGCAAACACAGCGACCTTGAGGATTATAAATTCTATTGCTCAATAATCGTCTTTTTATAATTACACTGAAACCCTGCAATCAAGTAGACTTGTAGGGAAAATGCTAGTTTGACAAACCTTTATTTAGAAAACTGAGCATATTACAACATCTCTAAATCATACTTAGACCCCCATTATCTACCTGACCTTGTACAATATAAGATTTTGACCAGAAGTGAGACTGATTCAAAAGTCAACACTATTTATGGAACTGTTTATAACTTGCTAGAAGATGAAAAATACTATAAAGGAAAATCCTCATCAAATTCTTTTCTATGAGGCTCTTGCATGAACTGATTGTTGGTACTAAAACCATTTTACTCAGTGGTCTAAAAAAAGTAAAAGTCACAGCTAACCAAAGCTGAAAGCTGTGTGGGGATTGGAAAAGCAGCGTACAAGAACAGACAGGTCCCCAATAGAAATCACAGCCTGCACTGCTCAGGGAAGCAGACAGGCCAAACCCGCCACCTCTGGAAGTAAAAGATGCAGGCAGTTTTGACAGTGTCTTTCCAAAAGAAGGGGAAAACATGGTTACTTATCAGTTAAGCATGGTCCCTGGAGGAATCATTCGATAGGAGCAGTGCAATGCCTCGCTCCCAGGAGCACTGAGACTACACAACTCTTTAACCCTGGCAAGCCCATGTTGAAATACTTGCCCAGCTCTGGTGGCCCCGCTCAGGAGTGTGCTCAAAACTGCATTCATAACGCTGCAGAAAGCACCCCTGCCAAGCAGACACTAGAGTTCAGTACTGACAGGTTTGCAAGGAATAGATACATGGGCTGACTTGATTGCATCAAAGATTTGTCCCTGTAAAAATACTGAAGGGCTCATCAATCTCAAGGAAGATCTATGGCAATCAATAATTCTGGCAGTTTCAGATAACAAGCAAGGGCAGTGTTAAGGGAACAGGCAGGAAACCATTTCATCAGTTCTCAAATACCAAGTTGGAATATTTATATTGGAAATTTTAAAAAATGGAGAGCTGTCTCTAGGAAGATATATTCTAATTCTAAGGAGAATAACTCAGGGTACCCTGTGACAGACTCACACAGGTCAGACTAGATGAACAAAATAGATCTCTGCCTCAGCTTATGAGGCCATTACTTTCTGTGTGACAAATACAACATTCAACATTTTAAACATCATTATTTGAAGGCAGATGTGGGCTGGTGAAACATTTTATATTTAATCTAAATAGCTACTAGAAAAACAGTTACTAAGGTCAATGTAATTGTTACAGATAAGGTGTAAAATACATTTTAAAGTGAAAACTCCTAGGATCCTTGCAGGGTGAACAGGACAGAGTTGAGAAAGTGCTCTCTGAGAAAGCTGCATCTTTGGTTTGGCCCTACTTCAGCTCAGGTACTGTGAGCCAAACCAGCACACAACGGCAACACGCTGTTTTTGGAAGAGCCTGGCTTTGGAAACAGCTCCAGAGCTCCATGGCCTGAGCCACTGAACTGCAGAAAAGACCAAGTGAACATGTTATTGCCAGGCCACTTCTGAAGCAACCACTGTTACCTGGTAGTCAACTATAATTCTAGGTTAAAGCTCTTGCCAGAACTTATAAAAGCCACAACAGCTGAGAAGAAAATAAATTGGAATTTAAAATTGTATTTAGCTGATAAAATTAAAGGTGCACTTTTCAGAACATACCCATAGCCAGTTGGGTCAGTCACCATTTCCCAAATGACTTTTTCTAGGAATTGCTCTTCTAGGTGCATTTTGTTCTTACTGCAAAGCAGTACTTAAAACAGAGCTCACTCACCCAAAAAGTCAGCTATACCTGTTAGTGGCAATTTAAGGAAAATATGAACAGGTTAATATTGTATGGGAGGAGTATATGCCCACTATATATCTGTTTTAAAGAGTTTTGTAGAAGTACCTTTAAAAAATATTAGTGGAATGGTTTATGCACCTGCCTCAATATAAAACACCAGAAGATCAAATATGAGATTCCTTATCAAATATGAGTTTCCTTATCTAACCCTTTTCTTTGACTAAAAACCACTCACCAAACAGCAAAATTCTAAAATTATGTATATTCTTCCCACTGCTTTTAAAGGTAATATCCCAGATTTACAGGGCATTGTTTACAGCAATGCCAGACTGCCACTGTATAAAAATGGTAATTAAACAGACTACTAAAAGAGCATTTTCAAGAATGCCTTTGTTGTAAAATTCTGCAGCAGCCATATGACATCAACCAGAAAAACATGATCTTTTCTATGATCGCAAAAAGGTGGGATTCAACAGATTTGGCAGCATTTGCTTTTGGGAGTTACCAAACTCCAACTACAACACAATCCTTTGATGCAAGCTGTCTTCCACTGTTTCATCTTCTAGCCTTCTTTTAGTAAGTATTTTTTTGATCTCTCCTTACACTAAACAACTTACACTAGAGCAGACCAAATGTTTTTTTAAAAGGCAAGTTTATGGCTGTGTCACATTATATTGGTGGATATACAAACAACGTTTTTGAGAGCACGGCTTAGTGACTGAATTAAGTCAGCTGAAGCCTGAACAGCTGCAGAGAGCCTTGCTTCCACTGCTTCCCTGAAGTCTAGCTGAAAACCTCCACAAATAGGGGAAGAGACCTCAGCTCAGCTAGCTCCTGCATGAGCACACAGCCTCACGAGCTCAAGCATGAGCACAAGGAAAGAAATGATTGATCAAGTAATCTCTGAAGCTGTACCGAGGTGAGAGGACGCCTGAGATACAGAGCACTAACTCCTAGCACAATCTAAAAAGAGGAAGTTCCTAACATGGTCTCCGTGGAATAACTACCCTTTGAAACTTGAAAAAAACCCCTCAAGCTGATTATCATTTGATGTCTGTGTGCTTATCCCTTCTGCTAGCAAGACACAGTCCAAAATCAGCCTTATGTTAAATTTAGCAGAAGCCCTGCTACAACAACACTGTTATAAATGTCAAACACATGATAAAGAGGGGACAAATCCAATCCACAATTGATTTCTGACAAAAGGTCTGGTAGGAGCTGGTGGGTTGTTAGTCCAGCATTTCTTTCTCCCATCACTTTGCCTGGTACCGTTAAGGTACCTGGCTTCTTCAGCAAGGAGACTGAATTAATTACAGGTACAAATTTGGTATATGATACCAGAGCATTCCCAAATCACTATTCACACATTAATTCGCTATCACAAGAAACAGAAAAGCCTCAGTGCCACAAGAGCAGCCATGCCTTCCTCCTGGCTTACCTCAGCAATAGTGGACTTGCAGACTTCTCTGGCCACGGATTCAAACTTTGGATCTGTAGTCAGGTTCAGCTTGTAGTTCCACAAGAGCTATAGAGAATGCATTTGTTGAAAGGGAGTGTAAGAGCTTTCCATGGAGATTAACAAATATTTTGCTTCAGAAAACAATGAAACATCATTTATACCAAATCTCTATCATCATCCTTCTACAGTGAAATGATCAATAATAAGTCTCCTTGACAACACCTTTGTCCCTTCATTTCTGCAATAATTTTCTCACACTGAACAAATTCAGGCTGTCAGAAATCTCTGCAAGGTCATAAGCTGACTCATTAAAAGCAAAGATAACAAATTAAGAATATTTCATAACTGAAAGGATAAAACAATCAAAGGTTTAACTTGCTACCTGCTGCATACTTAGCAACACCTTGAGCCCACCACACCTTTGTGTGCCATGGTGTGTCTGCCTGATGCAAGTGAACTGAACAAATTAAATCCTCAATATGAGCAGATGTCATGCTGAAAGCATTATAAAAACCTAGCAAACAAAGGCAGGAGACAAAGCAGCTTGATCCTTCTGTGAGGGCTGCAACCAGACAATTTTTTGGATGCAGATATATTTCAAATCTACAGGAGGTTCACTCTTGCTAAGCAAAAAGATACATTAGAGCTTAGACTGCAAAAATGCCTCTGTAAGGACGACTGTTCTTCCAGGAGCCAGCAATGAGCTCATGAAGGAGCCTCAATGCACAGGATCATTGTGCAAGGGTCTTGGGCAAGTCACACCCTGTAGATATATACACACATCCCAGATGTTCTCCTGAGGCACCGTAAAGTAAAAATACAGGGTAGGGTCATAAACCTCAACAAATTAATAGCTGAAGTGTTGCCTGATTGCCCTATTAGCTCATCTGTTTTTCCAGGAACTTAAGCTGCATTTAAACATTTTTCATTAACTTAAAGATTAGGAAGTTGTAAAAATTTATTTTAAAAACTCCGCCTTTGTGACAAATTAATATCGAAAAGATAAAATTTGGTCAAACTTTTACTTCAACATTTCAATTGTACACACAACACTGGGAAAACAATCACATGCTCTACGCAAGTGTCACATCTGCTCCAGGAGGGTGGAAGCATAGAGAGAGAACCAAAATCAGATTCAGCATAACTGCACCACCTTCCACACCTCTTATGGTTTTGGAGCTGTGAAAAGTTAAAAAAGGAGGTGATGGGAAACTAGGGTGTTACAGATGGAGTAAACTGTAAACATGAGGTTTAATAGGTGAAAGTGCATGAATGGGGAACGTGTCCTTGCAAAGAGTGCTGTAGGTCTCTCCCAGACAGAACTGGAAGTACTAGAGTGAGGACACAAGATGAGAATACACCTCTGCATTTGTAATCTCACACTTTGGAGAGTCTCAAAATGAGATGCTCTCCAAATGAACCTTCCCACAAACAGAAGGAAGGTTAAACCTGCAGTTTAAAACTGATTTTAGCACTAGGCAGTATTTTCCAGGGGATCATCAGCAGTTGTACTGCAGAGAGAGGCAAAGGAAACATTTGGACAAGAGACAATCTCTCTGTGGTGTAGTTTTTTATCACCTCCCTTCAGTTTCTGCCTGGGAAAATGAGACTTAGCCCACAGTTCCTATTTGTGAATGGCTTCCATAATCCACATCCGCCCAACATTTGTCTTGAAGCAGAGACTCCATCACTTAATCCAGCAGAAGAAAGATCCAACTATGACTTCTAGAATTCTCAATTTCTTCTTCATTCAGGTAATTTTTGCTGGCACATTTAAATGTCAGGCAGATACATTTTAATTACTGAGTTTTCTCTTTTTCAAAAAGACTTAAACAGAAACATGTTGTGCCCTTCATCTGATCCATCCCTGCACAACAGAGAATTACAGCTGCCAACGAAGTCAGGCAGTGCTAAAGGTTAATTTATAAACACAGTTGGAAATTACTGGTTGTACAGCATGACCAGGTTTCATCTCTGGAATATATCTCCCAATAATAACGCAAAATACAGCTTCTCAAGCATCCAAAATCAAGACTGTCACTGAGGCATGCACTTGTCTGTCTGTGTTCAGGGCTAACCAAGCAATTAAGGATCTTGATATGGTGTACGCTGACAGAATAGAAATGAGAAAAACCAAAAGAAACCTAATACCAACCTCAGCAATGAATTTTTTCTTTTTTTTTTTTTTTTTTTTAGAGTCTTGGGATTTGAAGAGTCAGCTTGACAGCCCAAAAACTGGCTAATAGTTTGCTCACTGTTAAACACAGCGCTGAGAGGAAATCTGTTCTAAAACCAGCCAAGTGTCTCAAACTGCCTCTAAATATCACACCCCCACAGCATTTTCCAAGCGAATCTAAGAATTTAGCAGCTGTGAAAGTAATACAGAAGGTGTCAACAGTTGAAATTAAGAGTTTAAATTCAGTACAGCTCACATCTTTCCCAAAAGGAACACATCACATTGCTCCCAGTAACTCACGAGAACCACCCCCCAATTATAAAACAGGAAAGATGTCTGCTATCCTCTCCTGATACAGAAGTACAGTTAATAATGTTCTTAAAAATGTTCCACTTTGAAGTCTCCATTAAGACCAATGTGGTTAAACTGGGTTAAAGAAGTCACTTTGTGTTCTAACTCCAAAGGCCAATATAGAAACCCAAATGTGTCTTGATTAATAGCCTTTGCAAAGCACCAAACTATGCAAAATACCTCAGGTTCACAAGGGATAGGAGGTGCAAATGCCATAGCTAAAGAGTGAATAAACAAAGCAATACTTACATGATTGCAGTCTGAAGAGATTTCATTATCTGGCTGAAAGGAGAAAGAAAAGCAGTGTCAGTTTACTACCAATGTGATGCACTTAACAGAGAAGAGTCTAAACTTTTGAAACTAAAATACTGTCAACTATCTTCCACTGTAATAAACAACTTGACACAATTGACAGGAAATTTTAAAATCTGCATCGCAGGAGTGATGATACCTAATGACCAAAAAAGGAACAGGTACTTTAGACACTATGCTGTATTAACAGAACAAACAGCACAAGAGCAGCAGCATTTATGTAGACACTGCAAAAACATAATGAATGCACTGGCATCTGCCACAATCGCCCAAACTAAGAAGGCAAAAAAGCACCTGTGGGAAAACACAGAAGTAGGAGCAGGATTTTAAAGAAAAATTAGTTTGGTGCATACAACTGAAGGAGAATGGTAGGACTCGCTCCCCTCCCCCAGACTGCAATGTTCATATTCCCCATTTGAGAAGTAATATGTTTTCTTTCAGTCATACATAAAAGGGCTGGTTCAAAGCAGCCCCAAGATTTATACTTTCAACTGTGAGAAACTGGTGACATCCAATATTCATACATAGTTTCAAAATATTCACTATATTCTCCTGGGGAGCTCCTTTGGAAAGAACTCTGAGTACAAACCATCCCATTGTCCTTTCAGCCTGAGTAGCTCTCACAGTGAAGAGTTTCTTGAAAAAAGTTAATCATACAAACTCCTGTCTCCTCTCCACAGCAGAACAGCACAAAGGCACAACAAAATCACCTGGCCATCACAGCCACAGAAAAGTCAACCCTGACTCACGAAGTCTCTGCTTCTACTGATACTTAAGATGCCAGACATGCTTTAAGAGCCACAAGACACAAAACCACTCTAAGCTTAAACACATCATTGACACTAAGACGTTAGACCTCAGGGATCTGACATAAGAGAACCAGCATATCAGCAGTTTTGGAAGCAAGCAGAGCTTTTCAGTGCAACATTTGCTGCTGCATGATCTGCTACACCAACGCTTGTACCATTGGTGCTTTGGGGAACATGAACACAAGTTTATGAGGAAAAAAGCAAGCCTGGAAGACATTTCCAAGCTCTTAATTACAGCCATTATTAACTAAAGCACTTTTATTTTTATAGCAGTAAGTGGCAGAAATCACCTCTCCACTTTGAACATAAAAAATTGTACCTGAAGGATTACAGTAATTAATTGCAGTTTGGTCAGACTGACATGATCTAAAACTCTATCTCCCAAAGTAATTATAAATTTGAAAATTTGGATATCAACTTTTCTTTTTTTCAAAGACTAGCAGATCCTCAGACTGCACAACTGATTCTTTCAACTGAAAATTAAGATGCCACCCAAATTCCTCTGTTTGACAGCAGCCTCTAAGACCAATGCTATTGTGACTTACAAAGTGTACTTTCCTTAATTTTCTGCACTCATCCCACATCTTTCAGCAACAGATGAAGGTTTTAGACTACTTTCAAAGGCTGGGAGGCAGAGTGCCCCTCACTGAAATTGCTGTCTCAGTCTTTTAGTCAAGGACAGTTTCTTTATAAAAATATATAGGCTAGCGCTGGAATTCTGCTATAGAGGACAGGACTTCCTAACACATTTGCAGGCCGTAGAATGTGTAAGGGTCAGAGAGCACTCCCACAAAACCTTTCAGGGTCACTTCAATTATTTTTCCACCCTCCAACCTGGTAACCTTTGCTTCAGATCCACCAAAGATTAAAGCTCAGGGTTTTTTCTGTAAAGATGAGCCCAAAAAGATAACATACTCTCACTGACTTGAGAAGCTTAAACAAGCTTTTCTTGAAATACACTACAATAAAATGTTACACATTGAAATATCAGACTTCCCTGTGCTCTGTAGCAAACCTCAGCTGTGTGAAACGGAATCTAGCCTTATTCTTCTGAGAAGAGTAATGGAACTTCAATGGGACCTTAACTAAGCTTTAGTACTGCATTCATTCACAGCTCAGTACTTAAATATGCAAAGTGTATTATCTAGCCAATAATCCTTTCAATGTGGAACAAGATGACCCCCTGCTAGCTTAGAGCTGTGATCCTTCTTCCTTCTTATCACTGGAAGTGTTGGAGAGGTGGGCTCACGCAATGCTGACCTGCTTCTCCCTATTTCAGTGAAAATATCCCCAGTGCAGCCCACACACGTTCTGCCTGTGGCCCTCTGTCCACTACATCCACCCAAGAAACCTTCCAAACGAGCAGTATCAGAACTATATGCAGTAAGAGTCATGAAAGAAAAGTAAATTTCAAATTACCACTACGGGAAGTTGAAGAGCAAGAAAAGCTGCATTGTGTCAGTCCCACATGGTGAGCCTGTGGAACACGGATGCTCAGAAGACCCCCGGGGCAAGGGGAAGGAAGAGAGCAGCCTAGAGCAACACATGCTAGTCAAGGCATTTTAGAAGAGAAAGCTGATGGCAAGGACATTCCATCGATTAGCAAGAGAGAAGGACTCCTCTTACAACTCCAAACTGAAGGATTAAAAACAGCCTTTACAGAAAATGTGTGTGCCTCTGGGCTCACAGAAGCTTTTGCTGTTTAGCAGCTTCAGTGGGAATATATTACCTCCCTTTACAGTTCTCTAAAAAGTTCTCCAAACTCCTTCATGCACTAACACTCACATTCCAGAGTACAAACACCACTTCCTACCTCCCTGGGAAAGCAGAGTTTAGAACAAATACCACATATAAGAAAACCTGAACAGAAAAAGCATTTTCTTCCATACAACCACAAACAACAGCCACAAATCACACTGCATTAGTGTTATGAACTCCACAGAAAAATGCAAAGGTTTGTCTGAAGTCTTGTCACCACCAAACTGAAGTCGTCAACACCATTCTGTTTAGAAGTGCCTTTTCCCATCCACCAGATCTCAACTCACTGAAGAAAACCGTGACAGTCATCCATCCCTTTCTAAATCTCTCTGCTTTGGCAGCAGTATAAAACTCGGTCAAAACTATACAGCAGGGTGAGCAACCCACCACTACTACCCAGGCCCAAAGGGCCACAAGGTGTTGGTGCTAAAGCTACCAACAGAAATGGACCATCACCACGCTGGGCGCCAGAGGAACAGGAAATGGTGACTGCAGCAGTATTATGCATCACCATCCAGTGCACAGCACCCTGCCTGGGGTGCAGTTACAGCCACCCCCTCAGTGAGAGAGAAAGCCCCTTCCAGCTGGGTATACAAAACACACCTGATTTGGTCTTACTGCATCACATCCTAAGGAAAAGAAATTCACACATCAGGATTTTGAAAAGCAAGCTAAGTATCCTCATCAACTGATGGAGATGAGAATGGTGAGGCTGGTTGCCTAAAGCAATTGAGGATGACCTGTCCCTGGAAGTGCTCCAAGCCCAGGCTGGATGAGGCTTGGAGCAACCTGGTCTAGTAGAAGGTGTCCCTTCCCATGACAGGAGGTTGGAATGAGATGACCTTTAAGGACCCTTCCAACCCAAACTGTTCTACAGTTCTATGGAAGTCAAGGTCTTGGGAAAACTCTGCAGGGATTATTTCAAATTTCCAGCACTAAGATTCCTTTGCTTCCTTGCAAAAGTCATGCAAATGAAAGAGTCTAAAGTCAACTGCCCAAGTGCCTTAATTTCCAGAATCCCTCCTGAGAGCAGATGATGGGATAACAGCAGACATTTCCACTATTCTTATGGGGATGATGGCAGACATTTCCACTATTCTTTTAAGACAAGAATAGCAGTGAACTTGTTGAAAAGCAAGAACCAGGCATATCTCAAATACTAACTATGGATAATCTTCAGACATTGAAGACAACAGACTTTGGACCTCCTCAGGCAAAAGCCATAAGAGAACCAACATGGAGCAAAACAGCAAAATAAAAAGGCAACTGGCTTGTGGATGGGAAGAACACAGTAGATGTTCTCTCCTTAAATTCAGGAAGATTGCAAAAACCTCAGACATGTCAATTAGGAAAAGATGTTAATGAAAGCAGCTGCATTCCTATGAAAGAGAGGGTAGACAGAAGTCCAGCCAGACTGTGAGTGCTCCCCAGGTTACTGCACTGTCACACAGTCAACTACACTACAGAGGATGGTGCACACAGACACACAGTACAGGCAGCTCATGTTTTGTTTTTTTTCACTTTGATCTAAACAAACACATTTATCACCAGGATCTGTAGAGAAATGGTAGAGTAGGCCTGCTGGCCTAGAAGCATCTAAGGTAGAGGCCAGCGAGCTGATAAAGGGACAATTGGCTTCTTAGCTGTGTCCTCACAGATAACAGCCATCTCTTCACACCAAACACACCCAGCCAGGACAGCAAACTCACAATAAAGTGATTTAATCCTCAGGTACCCAACTAGGTGGACCTGCTGGACACTTGGAAACACCACAGGCCAGATGCAAGGTAGGGATCAAGGAGACATCTGGTGGAGCCACCCTCCTGCAAACCTGATCCCTTTCCAATGCAACCACTAGAAAATACTCTGCAGAAGAATTTCTGGAAACATGAGGAGATAGAGTAGTCTAGGCAAGAATCAGCACAGCTTTTGTAAAAGAAAAACCACACATCACACAACCACCCATGCTTCAAACCTACTGAAACATCGTGGAGTTCTGAGCCAAGAAGCATATGGCTACAGTAAACCATTTTCACACATCCTGCAATCCTGAAAAAGTCATGTGTGATAGGAAAGTTAAAACCAGTGATAATTTAAGTTCAAAACAGATGAGAAGATGTCGTAACTTAATTACACATTTAGTGAGCAATGAAAGTTAAACTTGTTAAGCCAAGCTTGAAATATTCTCTAATGCCAGTGAACTCTTAGTACTAAAAACAAACCTCGTGTTGTCATGTCAGCAAAAACACTTTATATTTACCATCTATGCTTTGAAAAGAGCCAGTTTAAAGCATGGTAACTGTGGATATATCATGCACCAAAGTTGTAAGCTCCTAGCTTCCATATACTTTGCTTATTTCATATAAATAATTTTTCTCAGTTACAGAGGTAAAGTCTGCAATGCTGCAAATAATTTACCCAAATAATTATGTCCACATTGGTTAGGTGTTCCTAGTTTATGCAAATGTTTTAGTCCAAGTTATACGCAAACACCAAACCACCTCCAAAACATACAGAGAACTTTCTGTATAAAAAGAAAACTATCAGGACCAGCAGCAATTTCTTTAGTCATCTGGCACACACACAGCACAAGTGGCACTCCACCCCAAACACCAAATTCTGCTACTTTAACTGTTTTAACTGAATTCTACATTCCACAAACTTTTCCACCTTTGCTGACATTTTATATCCTCCGGGGGTATGACACTATTAAGGTAAGTACTCTTATTCAGAAAAGATAGCACAAAGCAACATCAAAAAACCCCAGCACAACATGTGTGCTCTTCTGGCTCAGCCACGCAAAAAGGAGACAAGGATGAAGCAGGCCTTGTCCTCTGGTACTTTGAGGATCCTCTGTTCAGTATCTGCTTCAAACACCAAGAAAGCTCAGCAAGTCCCATGCTTTCTGGTGTAGCTTTGATAGAAGTCAAAAATGGTTTTGCTTGTTTCACATTTGACATTAAGCAAAGTCTTCAGCAGGCTGTGTACCTTTCTTGCACAGCAGAGACCCCTCCACGGGCAAATATCAAAGGCAGGAAAAGCACAGAAAATGTTCAAGTTTTAGTTCTGGTGCATCAGAAGTGACCACAGACCAAGGTGCAATTTTAAGGAAACATGGATTCCATTTGCCTGACCAAGCAAGTATCTTTGCTGGCTCTAACCAGCAAATCACTTTCTCTGAGCTGGCTGTTTCCACCCATGCAAAGCTGCAGGGTGGGTGCTCAAAGGCTGCACAGCTGCTCCTTGCTGGAAGTGCCACAGCCTTCTCACACAAGCTATTCTTGTCCTGCTGCTTCTGCCTCCCTGCATAGGGGACTCTAAAGGCCCTAAGCCCTCTCAACCGTTCTCCTTTTAACGCAGATCCACACATCAGAGCATATTCCAACAGTCAGCACAATCAAAGCAAATTTGCCCCAGATGTTTGGTTGTTCTTCCCTTAATCCCCTCTTTCTCCTCTCAAAGGCTTTCCAGGCAGTCCCAATGAGTTGAGGAACAAGACAGACCTTGAAATTATGGGTTTGCCACCTAAGTTTGGCAGCACTGCTACCAGATATAATGTTTCCCACAACACTCCTCCACAACAGAGCTCTGCTGCTAAGCATAGCACCAACACTGAGCTGCAGATCCCGCCAAGAGGTTTCAGGATTTGCTCCTGGAAAGCTCTCTCACAATGCCAGCAAAAAGCTTCAGAGACCAAAAGGCATGCAAGGATGCTGACAGAGTTACAAGAGAGGATAAAAGGAGAGAAGGGAAGGAGAGCTGTTATCCCACCAACCGAGGTGACAGGGAGAACTGTTGTCTTCCTCACCCCGGTAGTTGACTCGAGCTCATCGCACCATCCAAAAACGCAGCAAATCAACAGAAAACTGTTTGTCATTTTAGAGTTTTCTGCCGGGTTAGTACAAATGGGCTTGTGGAAGAGTCACCCCAGCACCAGGGAGTTTACTGGGAACACACAGTGGCATCTCCACCTGCAGCATCAAGCAGTCCACAAGCTATGCTCAGACAACTTTACTTTCAAACTACCTTTCTGGATGGCATTCTACCCTAACCCCAACAAGAAACATCCCAGATAAACTTTAGAGTATTCCAGTAAAGAGGCAAAAATCAATAGCATGAGTATTGGCAGTACTGCACAGCATCCTCTGGTGATGCAGAGGACAAACGAGCCAAGAAAGAAAGGAAGGTCTCAAAAAATAATTCCAGTGCAACAGCTAATTAAGAGCTTTTATCAAATACGTTCATAATCTCTTTGTAAATAAAATTCTGTGACTTATTCTCCATACAGAGACTTCACATCTTTTGACAGTATGTACCCTATAGTACCCCAAGTTGAGCTTAACTTAATAGAAGGCTTCCAAAATGCCACTAAGAGTTCACAAGCAATATTCAGTTTTACACAAAATAAAAGCCTGTTGTACATGGAGTGGTAAAGCCTCTGTCTACTAAGATGAAAATGCTGTTCTAACCATGCTTTGTTCTTCAGAGAATCATATTTTGGCTGCCCATGGCCTGGAACCAGAGAAATCCTTTGTAAATTAGCTTTGTGGAGGAGCTAAGAAAACAGTGCACACCAAAAGCTCCATGTACCAAAGCAGAGAAGGGCAGGTTTCAGAGCAAACGCTGCTTACCCACTGCCCCACTCCCACAACGCAACAGAGGGAGTGCTGTGCTGCACAGCAAAGCCAAGAAGCACTGACATTCCTGGTTAGAGCACCTCTAACCAGTAGCAGGCTCCCCTGCCAAGGGCTATTGCTTCATTCAGCAGAGTGAACAATGCTCTAAACACTCCACCAGCCAATATTCATATTTGTCTTTGTTATTCAACACGCAGGCTCATGACTCCAATTTTCCACACTGAAAGTCATACAGTGCTCTCAAGGATCCCTCCCCAGGAGCATTTTCCTCCCCCTCTTCCAGCAAGGCACATGTGTCACATCAATCAGGCGCCCATCCTCACCAAGGCACAAAAAGCATCTCCTGCCCCTGCTCAGGGGCATGAGCAGCATTGCTTTAATCCTAACGATTTACATTCATGCATTCCACCTCCCAACCAAAATAAGATGAGCATCCAAACAGGTGGGAAGCAGACTCTGCTATTTTTAACTCCTGCTAGCTATTCTGTTTAGAGGCAATAAAAATCAAATACCTCAGAGAAGCCACTTCAGCCTTAACCACAAACCACAAGAAGAACAATTTTATTTTGAAGTCTTCCCTTCTTCCTTCAGGACAGTGGTGAGAGGCACAATTACATTTAACATCACTACTTTCAAAACATGATGGATGTTACATTACACATGGATGAGCAGGCCTGTAGAGGTTCTTACACAACACCCAGCATTAGTCCTTGGCTGTCATAAGAATAGGACTATTTTCATCTTCTGCATGGTGTATGTCACCCGGAATTCCCATGCAATAATCAGCATCTGTTTTGTTATCTGGCAATGCCAACAAGAGGAGCAGGATGTACCAAGAGACCCCACATACCAGCTTCCCAGTGCTATTACCTTGCAAGAGATTTCCTCAGAGTACAAAGTCTCCTGGACCCTGGCTGTGAGATGAAATGTGATGGGGAAGTCTCCCTCAAAAAGCAAGAGCACCCTGAGTACAGCCAGTGTTCAGACAGTCCTAACAGCTGGATCTGAAATGTAACACTAGAATTTTCTTCAGAAGATCTGCAGGGGCCCAGCACATCACTTGCTTCTTCACTGCAGTGAAAAGCAGGTGAAGAACAGGAGTCCTGAGTAGGGAAACTCCCTGCTGTGAAAATAAACTGTTTCAGTTCTTCTCTCACTTAAGCACTAACTACAATCACTGACTTTATCATCCCCTGTATGTGTCAATTTGATCACAGTACTATTCAAACACGAAAAAAAATCTATGACAAATGCTCAACAACCAGGGCCAGCCACCACCCCTCCTCAGCCGAGTCCATCCTTTCTTTATTACAACATCCACAAGCTCCCTGGAAAAGCCGCAGGTATTGCACAGCTGCCGAGAGAATCCAATGGCAACTTCAGGCTCCCCAAGGCTATGGTGACAGCAAGGAAAACACTGATAGGACATGTCCCAATGTAAATCCATTATGTCAAACATAACACAGGAGCTGAGAGGAGCTATGTCAAGTCAAAAGCCACACGAAGCTCTTGACTAGACACCACTAATAACAGCCAGAAGTCAAGATTTGAAAATACTTTAAGAGACCACCCCATGCCAGGAAAAAGCCAGACTTGCTACGTTATTCATTCTCCAATTCTTCCAAAGAAACTTCTCCGTTGAAAACTTTCTGGTTATTCAAAAGAAAGCAATCCATTAAACTAGAGAGGCAAAGATAAATTCGTTTAAGGAACAACACTGCACTTGTACACAGGGGGAATAAATAAATAAGCACAAAGGCTAACATGTATTAAGGTCCACAGCCTAGCCCACAACAGCAGCTTGCAAGCAGCATCACTCTGCAACAGAGAATTAGAACATTGCCTCAGGAGTCCAGAGGATTTCTCCAGTCCTGGATGAGTTTCCCCCATGAGATCTGTTTTGCTGGATTCTCACCATCACCCGCTGAACTCAGCAGGAAAGATCTGAAGGCTATTTTTAGGGAGTCCTAGAAAGAGCACAATGCCCTGTTCCCATTTCAAGTTCCTCCCATACAGGAAGGGCTGCCCATGAGATGCACATCCAAAATAAACCCTGCTCCCTATGCTACCCTGCACTTCAGAAGGCAATACTGAGCTGCACTTCCCATAAAATAGCTGAAAACAACCTACCATCAATTTTAAGTCCTTTATAAATAAAATGAGACGGCAGTCAACAGAAAGTTCTGAAACTATCTTTAAGACAGCCAGGCAGTGTGTCCATCCTGTTGTACCCACAATTTAACAGCTCTAGTTACCATTTCTGCCACTGTCCTCAGTAAGATGAATTTTAGATAAATGTATTCTGGATCAGGCAAAAAAACACTGGTCAAGATAAAACAACTGAAGCCTTAGTCATAGAGAGGTACCTACCACCTGCCTCTGACCAAGAAACAGAAGAAATTCAAGGAAGCACAAGCAACCAGAATTTGAGTCTTTTCTCCTTGCACTGGAGAGCCAAAACAACCACCAAGTCCATCTGAAGGATAGTACCATCAATTGACTAGACTGGGCAAGGTGTACCAAATTCAAAATTCATGAGGATACTGGAGACTGCTCTGTGACAAGGGACTCACAGAGGGTGCTTCTGCTCTTGAAGCCATACACACACCACTTGGGAACCTGCTAACACACTTCTAGGGCAACCCTTCCGCTCCGTGAGCTCACTGCCAGCTTCTAACAAATGAGGCCTTCCCACAGATGCAGACAAAATAGATTCTCAATTGCAACTGCATTCACATCGATGCCTTGAAGATGAGGCTCTGAATAAGGATTGAGAAAAGAGAGTAATTTTTTTCTAATAATTAAGAAATTTTAAAAAAAATCCTTGCTCTCAAGTCTCAAAGGTCACAATGACCAGGAAAGCTAGATTGATGTATTAAGTATTTTCCCATGTAAAACAACTGTTCTGATCCAGTATTTGAGTACTTTAGTTCTACTTCAACAATATTCATCTTCCGCATTTTAATTAAATTTCCCATTTCTATCCAAAAGCAGCTTAATGCATGGAGAAGCAATTCAGTAGATAATGGCTTGCCATTTTAAAACATTGTTAAAAAAAGATAGAAACATTAACATGCAAGCATTTAAATAATTACAGATCATATCAATTTAGTCAGGAAACATACTAAGCTTAGCAATAAAAGCTAAGATTAGCTGCAAAAGAGTATCACCAAACTAGAAAGCTCTAGAAAGATTACTAGAGTGTTCAAGCAAGACTGAAATTATTCAAATCTAAGCTTCTTGCTTATTTAAATCAATCTGCCTGGGAGCCACACAAATTGTTGTGGTAAATTGATTTCCCTAGTGTCTGGTTCTCCTTTTGCAAGAGCCATGACAAGAAAAAGACCAGAAAGACAAGATGAAACCAGCTGATTCACAACATCATTAGGCATTCTGCATTCAGACAGATTATACATCACAACATTAGACCAAGTTATAAATGTCTTGGCTAGGGAAGGCGGCCCGGCTCAGTGACTCACAGCAGGGCTGCCAGGTGCAGTGCTCACTCACAGACTTCAGCACCAGCACCAAACCAGAAATGCCATTTTTCTTCTTGGAGACTCCAGCAGTGCCACATGGCTAATGCACTTTATTTTACTTTACTACCCCATTTCTGCTATACTTCAGCAACACACACCTAGATTTTATCAAAAACAATTTTCAGCAAACCTGCTGTGCTAATGCCTTTACTGGTGTGAAAAATATAGTAATGCTTCATTCCTTCTTGGTCAAAAGGTAGAGCATGCCACTCAAAAGGAGTCTTACTGAAACTTAAATAAATGCTTATAGCATTTACCTAAAGAATTATGCTGGTATATGAAGCTGGACAGGGAAGCAAGATTCAAAAAAAAAAAAAAGAAAAAGAAAAAACCCTCAAGTGGGATCACACAGCAGTTTCCAAGATTCAACCACTGCTCCAAGATAACCTTTTCTTCACCAAGAAAAGCCATTTGAGCTTTTCTTCAGGATGAAGTTTTTGTGCACACCTAATGAAAGCGATTGCTGTGTGTTCATTTCCCACAGGGGAGACACATTTCATATGAAAAGAGTTATCCAGAAACATTTACTATACACATCTGCACCAATAAGGAAATGAGTCATCAACCCACTGGCAGGCCTGATTCATAGCACACGGCGCACTTCAGCTATTTAGGAATCTGTGTATGGAATACAGGGGAAAGGCAGATGCAAGCCACAAGTCATTTTAAGAGACTACTTTTGAAATGCCAACTAAATGCATTTTTTTCCCACCTTTGCTTGGGTATAATTTCCTCAAAAGCACAGGACCAGCACGGTGCTGTACACAGCTGCAGAACTTTTCACCTGGATGAATCATAATATTTTCTTTATATAACTGGAAGAAAAGCAAACCCTGGATAAAATCGCTCGGATTTTGTTCAACAGAAAAATGAACATGATTAAGTCTTTACAGCCAGTGCTAAGACAAGGTTTCCATGGGATTAGTAACAAGCTACCAAATAAAAATTCTGCTTGCCTTCAGAATATGCAAACAAAAGCTCTGTTACAGGACCAAACCAAGTACCTCTCTTCAGTTCACTACGTGGAATAAAGGATAAAAATAAAGAAAATTGTACGTAAATCATCTTATTTAAAGCTTTGCAGTTTCTCACAAAGTTAGATTCATGTTTAAGTTGTTAACCTTGTTCCCAGAAGCCTGGAGCACTGAGCTGCAGCACACTTCCTCATAGGCACTGGTCTACTCTGCCACAGAAGTGTGGCTTTAAATGTATTTTGTGTTTCTGAGAGCTCCTTTCCAGAAAGCACTAGGGTTTTTCAGCTTGAACTGCTCAGCTCAATAGTTAGACAGAGCCATAAAACCAAGCACTTTGCTTGAAAATTCTGAACTGTAATGGTAATTCAAGGGATTTAAAATGATACCATGGTAAGCAGCCAGGTCAGTAACAGCTACCCTCAAGCCAAACAAAGAAATTACAGCTGACTAGCTTTGCACAGATGAGCAACTTAAAAAAAAAAAAAAAAAAAAAAGCCATGTTAGATGCTGGATTTTGGAAGTGAGCTTGAAGAGCTTTCTGGAAAGCAACATTAGTAGAAAAATGTCTTCCTGGGAAGCAGGACAGCCAGACACCTGCCTGCAAATCCTCCCAATTACTGTTTCCATAACTCCTACTTAAAAAGCTATGAATAAAGACAAGCTGCAATTAAAAAGACTGAGCACACCTACAGCTTTTCTGCTAATAACGACAGAAAGAAAATAATGGGGGAGAGAGGCAGAGGGGAGAACAGCAATAAGCTCATCACTGCCACAGCTCTGTACCAACACACAGCACAATGCTCCGCACAGGACCACCACCAACATCACTGCTGAACAATTCGCACCTGTCAAAACACAGGAATTAAATCAACAATTCAACTGCTCTAGAAACAGCTGGTTATTCTTTCTCACCATTATTCCTGACAAACAATAAAATCAATTACAAGGCTCAGGAATAAAGACCTAAAATCTGGGGCAGGCTGGAAGGGCTGCAGGCAAGTACTCAGGCAATATTATGCTGTCTTCTTGCTATAACAGAATTTTCTATGCTGTCTGAAAGAGAACTTCAAAGTTTAAGTATTCAGTCAGCAACAATTTACACTTACTAGAAAACACTTCATTCTAGTCTCTGGTCAATAGTGATTGTTTCAATAGTCACACACTATTAAACTACTAGAAGATACACACTCAAACAAGGTACACAACTTCTGAAGCCTGGTGGTGGCTGAAGAAATAAACATGGCTGCAAATCTCTGATCTCTAAAGGCAAAGAAATGCCCAACAGGCAATACCGAGTTTTCAGGATTAGTTCCAGTAAGCTGGTGGTAAAGTTCAGACAATCTGCACTGAAGAACCTGGTAACGTGAGAAAATTATTTTGTCCTAACCAATAAGCAGAATAAAGATATTTCCCCAATAGATAATCCTTCAGAATGAGACTTCAAGAATTTGCTCTGTTCTTACCCAAGTGGCACGCATAGCTGATGTGATTTACATGTCCACAAAAAGGCAGTGGCATACTTCTAGGGACATTCAGGGGAAGAGGTGACAGCAGTACCCTCAGGTAAGCAGTTTTCCACCCCATGTGAGCCTTCACATGATAAGAAAAAAATTTTGGGATAGCGCAACTTTCAGAGCAAGGTGAGATCTGAATGCTGTAAGCACAGGCTGACATTGCGACCAAAACCACCTGCTTTGGTCTCCTGAGATGTCTTTAAATAGCCTTGAGGAGTTCTTGTTCAGGGTGAGAACCAAGTCTGATGCCTGAAAAACCTTGTCAATCTCCATGCAAAAGCAAAACAAAACTTTAAAATGTACCCATCAGATTATCAATTGATTTATCTCTGCATTTTAGGATTATCACACAATACAGAGTAGAGGATGGACATACAATTCTTCCAGGTAGTTTTTAGGAAGAGATAAACCCCAGAACACCAGAGGTACAACATTTATCAATCAGATCTCCTTCAGGAAGAAGTCAGGTATTTCCAAATGACATCAAGAAGCAGGAGCATCCCATATAAATGTGTATGAAGAAAGAATACCTTGCACAGCAAGAACAGATATTACCTCTTAGGAGACACTTGAGATTTTACTTTATTTTCTGTGAAAATTAGATCTTAGCAAAATATATCCTAAAAGTGAGCATTCAACAGTCCAATGGAATCACTTGGGTAAGAATCCCAATGTGACACAAGAGTTTAAAGCATCCAAAAAACACAAGAGCAGATGAAGGAGGAATTGAAGAGCAAAATCTTCTCCAGCACCTATTCAGCATTCAGAGACAACCCTTAGGGGTTTTCCCATCCTACAATAATTATAAAGTTATCACACAAATTCTTCTACAAACTCCCTTTGAACTCAGCACAATAAGGAAGAGACATTACTTACATTGTGAGAACAAGATCGCAGAATCATAGAATAGTCTGGGCTTGCAAAGATAATTTAAAGATTTTTTTCTTTTCCTTTGTATGCATTTTTATCAGCTACATTTTCAAATATGCAGCTCATGGTGAGTGCCAGGCTTGGCATCAACACGTGTGGTGCAGTGCTCTTTGCCCAGACTACAGCACATAGCAATACCTTACCTCCCATCCTCTTTGCCCTCCAAAACAAAAAGCAAGGACAGAAAAGCCTTAGAGCAAATTAAGAACTGCCATGATCAGACAATTTTCATTTAATCACAACCCAGCCATTCCAAAAGCAACATTTTCAGGCTTCCTGAAGCCTGCAAAACTGAATTTAGGAGATTCACGTTTACATTTCTGACTATCACGTAGCATCTACCAGATTACCTGAGGCAACCAGATTAACAAGGATATTTTTATAATGGATAATCTAGGAAATTAACAAACCAGCCTAAACACTGAGGTCAAGAAGAGAATACTGTGAAATAACTTTAATTTTCATCTATTTATGCACAAGAAATGATTTTTTTCCCAGACAAACCTCAAAACAATTAAATTCAAAATAAAACACTCAAGACTATTACACAACTAAGGTGGTACAACTGCTTGCCAGAGCACTTGACAAGCCGATCATCTTCACACCTCTCAAGCTGCTGAAGCACTGACATCCCACTGTCACCCACATTTGGCAAGCAGCACCAGAAGGTTCACAATTCACAGAGGTGAAATATAATTAAATGTCCATCTAACCTGTCCAGTGATACAGAGCTTTCCACCACATCTGTGTTACAAAGCAAAAGGTCTCTGGTGCTTTACACGTACTTAAGCGAAGTCTGTCAGAGCTCAGGAAACAAATTAATAGCTGGTCAATTATAACATGCAGCAGTTGGTGAGAGAGGATCAAAAAAATCCTCCAACCACACTCCTTGCTTCTCCTTACAAACTTCTGTAAGGAGTTTTCTGCTGGTTTCCTGCTTTCCACTGAGATGATTCCACACACAACAGCCTCCAGGGTCAGTGCTGCTGGGGAAAAGGCTGACACAATATTAACCTGGATCAGCCTGAGCCATCAGGAACCTGCTCCCTCAAAAACAATCCCCAGGCCCAGCTCAACCTGAAAGCAGGCTAGAATCTAGCAAGAAAAATCCCTCTGTTACCCATCTCAAGTCCTGGGAGCAGCTCTTACCCTAAGAAACCAAAGACCTGTGAGGAAGTTACACTTACAGGCTGACAAAACAGCTTGTCTGACTCTTAACAGAGTAATTTTTATAAATTAAAAAAAAAAAAAGGCCCAGTGTGTCAGAGTGACTGCCAATTCTTCAGGCAAATTGGATGAGAAATGAGAGTGAATTGTGGATTAATGTGTTTCAGGACTTATTCTGAAGTCTCCACTGTACTGCACACACCTTCCTGTGCTAAATGTACTGTGTGGCAAAAACGCCGGTTTGTTCCTCATCAGTTATATTTGTCATGACATTTTAGGGCACAAGACTTGCAAATCCAACATTTTGCAGGCAACCACCAAGTTGTCAGAAACATGCAACAACCAAAAGGGAGCCCCTACACCAAATCCAACTTAAACCACTGCCAGAAAGGTTGTTCCGCTCTGACTAAGCTCCCAGGCTTGTTACCACAAGCACTAGATCTGTAGTTTCCCACAGATTCACACATTTGCAAGTAATTTAAGACATCCGAGTATTCAGCTCATTTCAACTTGCAAAGCAGCTTCTCTGAGTACAAGCAATGCTACCCTGTTGCAGAAACTATGGTCCTACTTCCTCAAGTAACCAGCTGTTACTGCACAATAAAACAAGGGCTGACAGAAAACCAAGCTGCTCCACTTGTTCTTGCAACACAAAATTGGGAAGATAAAGAATGATTGAAACATATATTTTTCTCTCATGCTTTCCAGTGATCCGTCCTTCACTGATCCCAGCCCTCCATTCCTAGTGAAGTGCTGAACAAGGATAACCTGATGAACATGCATCCAGCAGCAGGCAAATGAGAGCTCTGCAACCACATAAATAAAAATCGCTTCTGGAAACCAAGATTAATCGTGGCTTGCTTTTAGGAAAGGGGGAGGTGGATGCAAGATGCTTTGCCTGGTCTAAGGGGAAATACTAGCTGTTATTTCTAACTCAGCAAGTTATCACAAGTACTCAAGTTCAACTTCAGAACTGGAGGATGAAATTCAGCATGGAATAATCATACATCTGGAATAGGAAATTTCCCTACAAAACCAATTGCACAGACCTGGCACTAAGTTTGCTGACTTTTTGGAGTAAGACACTGTCTAAAACACCCAGGTAGTTTCCCACACACTTCTGGAAGCCTGCCTCCTTCAATGACTGTGCAGCAGGAAACTTTGTCAGGACAAGCGAGATCCTACTAATGCAGGTGGGGCTCACCACTGGAAGCCAGTTCTTACTGCCCTTTGAGATAAGCAAATCGGAGTTAATCCATCAATTATTTGAACTGAAGACTTGATCCCTCTTCCTCATCTTCTATTTAAAGTTTCAGTGGAAGCAGGATTAGCAAAGTGAGGCTTTGCACTGTAAAGACAGGAGAGCCAGAAAAGGTGTGTGGTGTTCAGGCTTTACACAGCAGCACCACAGTGCAAAGTGCCAAGCGGCAGTTTGCTGAAATGCTTTAATTCTTCTCAGGCAGATTTATAGCATCTTCTGAAAAAAAGTACAATCTAGGCAAGAACACTCCTGAATTAAAATGTAATTCATGCTGTTTTTTTCAGAAGTATTTCTTTTTAATTAGGCTCATTAACAGCCTCCATGCTAATCTGAGCTACAATTTTTTTACAAAAGAAATTTTGTTACTACTTGGCCCCACCTTGTTAGTACAAAATTTCAGACAGATTCACTTCCAGACACCTCTACTGGTGCAGTTTAGTGATGCTTAGGATGGGGCAGATTAGGACCGACTACACACACTCCCACTGTTTCTGCCAGAGCCAGCTCGCACGAGACAGGATGACAACCTGCTTTGGGAGAATTCAGAGAGCTGAGTCTGCAACCAAAACATTTGGTTATTAACTGTTTGAACAGACTTGCACAACTAAAAGTGATTTTTCCTCCACTTAGAACTACACCAAATTTTGTTGACAGTTTGATGTTTCAACATAATTCTCTTACAAAGCTTAAGTTTTAGCTGCATTTTGATGAAGGAAAACAGTTTTAAGCACTTTTTTGCCTCATTTTTTTCACTTGAAATCTGCCCAGTTTGCACAAAAGGTTTCTCTCAACTGCCAGCACTAGAAACAACCTGTGATGCAAAAATCAAGTGGAGTTTTATTGTACCTTATACAGCTTGTGCCAAAATGTGTTACTAAATCAGCTGTTATGACCACTGGTAGTAGATAATGTTGGCTTAAAAAGGAAAAGAAGAGGAAAAATAAGATGTTTTGCAGCATGAAAATAAGCAGATGCTTCAAGGACAAAGGTACAAGCTCACTTTTGACCAGACCTTTACTAAATTAATCATCTCTACCTGTTAGATCAAAGTCACTTTCTAAATATAAAATCATGCAGCTGCATTTAATGTAAACCCAAATTTTAAGTGATGACAAGCACTAATAAATATGCTAATTTCTTCATTTAGTTGGCACTTTTAACACTAGAGTACAAAGAATTAAGTTATTTCATGAAACACTGCAATTTGTCTGGGGAAATAACTGAAGTAGCTCATCTTGACTGTTTTCATGACAGCCAGTTTTGGTGCACCAGGGCTGTAAGTACACTCAAACGACTCCCTACGTGAGGCAATAAGCATCAACATCACAAAATTAAAACCTGTTCTCTTTTAAGTGAGACAAAGGAGCCGTCTGACAGCAGGTTGCAGTAGCTCTTTCTCCAGAGGGAACCGCTCTGCAGGCAGCAGCAAACACAAGGCAGACAGGCAGCGCTGGAGCTTTAACAGATGCCGGGGATTTCCCAGCCTAACGCATATTAGCACTTTGTATTTGCAATCCTGATTTCCAGCACCAAGCAGTTAATTTGCATGTTAATTAGAAACAGGTCACCAGAAAATTGCACCAGACAACCTTTCTGTATTGACTAGAAAGGACAACGACACATTTCCATAAAGTCTATATCCTTCTTTTAAGGACATTTTCCCATCCAGAAGTTTACAGTATATCAGGGTGCTCCTTTCATTGATTCAGCATGCATTTCAATACATGCCTATCTCAGATCTGAAAAAACTAAAATTGGTTTAATATCAGGCATCTTATGAGATGTGCAAAACAAATATGGAAGTCTGTGCAATGCTAGAGAAAATAATGGTAAATTAGTCTAACCAAAAAGCCTCCTTTTACCACAGTACAAAATTAAACAGAGTAAGCTTGAAAGAAAAGCACTGTTAGAGTATGCCAGAAAGAAAGCTTAGCAACTGGGTAGGTCTGTGCAGTTCTCAAGTCTGCACATTCATCCAGTTCTGCTCAGCGGTCACATTCACTGGCAGTGGCAGGATTAAGAAGACAGGAGGCAGCAAGGAAAGAAGGTGTTACAGACATTTTAGCTTCCTGGAAACACACTCTACAGCACCCTCTCTCCTTGAACCTTCTTTTATGTGCTAATACTTAGAGTATTATGCTTAAATCAAATGCCCCTTCAGCTTAGTTGTAGAGGTGTTACGTTGCCAAGCCAAATAAAACTGAATTACTGCTGCTGTTTGTCATACATTAGACTCACTGGCACCTCAGCTTCTGAGAAATCATTTCATTTTCTCCAGAACTTCCAAGACTGATCAGTTGACAATATCAGAAAATAACTTTCAAATTATTTCAAAACAATACTACTACAAGGCTCTATCTCATTTTAACACTATACTGTTATCTTCAATTTTCAGGATATGCATAAGCTGATGGACTTGAATAAAGACTTCCAGATGCTGAGGTTCATGTACAACTTTTGTGCTTCTATTAAGTGTTTAAGACTCATCTAAGAAGTCTTGCCCAGCTCCTTGACCATTTTGCCTGTGGGGCTTGGATGCTGCTCTGGAGACCAAACACACTGAAGCACAGCAGTTCAAGCTTTAGGATCCACTCTGCTCCGTTCATTACACATCCCCATCTTTGTTCATCCTAAACACCATCACCAGTGCCACTGTCTGAGGAGCTGGGCTGTTCAAGTTAAAGGTCAATCAGAGTTTTGGGTCCACCCTGCAACCTCCTGCTCCATCAGGAGTTCAGCTCACAGCTTGGTCCTGCCAGCAGCTCAACTGGTTTAACTAAGCACAGCACCAAGACATGGCACAAGAGGCTCCTCATAAACCAGTAAAGGAAATATTGCATGCAAACACAAACTAGTTGAATGAACTAAAGCTCCAAAGATGTGGTCCAGGATAACCTTGCAAGGGATGTAAAGCTGCTGTGATATTCAAGAAAATAATTTTATACCACCTGAGCTGGCTGCAAGGTTCTTTGATTTTAAGAAGCACCAACTTTTGAGCTACTTGCAGACAACCTGCAAAGGAGTCTGCATACAGTGACATATCCAGATATCTGGCTTTAACTGAATTAAGCAGATATCTGAAAACAACCATCAGTATACCAACCTGTGGACCACCAGCTGTGTTATCTCTTTAATAATACTTACATCAATGAATACAATTGCCAGGAGGTGATCCATTAATAAAAAAAGCATGTTTCAACTACCTAAGAGGTTGAGGAAAAACGTAAATTCTGTAGTATTATTAGCCACAGATCTACAGAAAATAAAGCAGTAAAGGACAAAAACCAGGTACTATTACTGTGTTAACTCATCACTTCTGTTCCTAGGAAGTCTGTCTGAATGGCTATGGCCTTTTCTACATGTTTCTTAGGAAGACATCAAGTAGACATGCGATTTTTCACCAGCACAGCAGTTGCCATTGGAAATCCAAGCAGACACCAAATCACACAGAGAGAAAATCCTTCAGCCAGTACTTGGGACCTACAGTAGGACTTCACTGCAGTAAAACTACAGAACGGATTTGCCTGTTCTCAAAAGATTTGTTGGCATACTTGAAGGCTTTGATGTGATCACAGCTGTACAGCAGCTTCTTTGCCTTTAGAACATCCAGGAGAATTGAGGTGAAAAGGGTATTAAAAAAAAGAAAAAAAGGAAAATCAGTAAACCCAGCAGCTAGAAACCCTGTCTATATCTGATCCCCACCTTCTTGCTGCAGACTAACAAGATTGCAGGAAACAATCACTGTGATTACAATCGTTTACTGAGGCTGTTCAGTAAAGGCCCCATAAAGGCGACAAGGCAGACTGGTTTTGCAATTGTACTCAATTGCATGAGTACAGAAAGCCCTGAAGAATGATAGTTGTCAAAGAATTGTAAAACTTCTGCATACAAAGAAAGACATCTTTTGGTTAAAGTTAGATCTTGTCCCTTTATATCCACCACTGGATGAAAGGTTTCACTCCAGCTGATACCCCATGCCCACTCCTGTCTTTTTATATCACTGCCTTAGGTCACGTTCAGTACGGGAATGTGAGCCATCATCTGAAGCCACTCCTCAAAGCAGAGGGCACTGACTTGTTAGTTAATTTTATCTCTGGTCATGCTTGAGCAATCTCTTGGTAACATAACAGGGATTTTTTCCTTATTTAAACAAGAGATCTATCAGCAATGAAACAAAGCAGACAAGAATTAGGCACAAAAGCAACAACATTAAATGGAAGATAAGAGAACATGGAAAATCAGCTCTGTGATGACACAGAGCTATAGCATATGTGCTATATAGCATATATATATGCTATAGCATAACATTCCAACTTCCCCACTCTTTTCTGGAGAAATATGGAAAACCATGTTTATTGGCTATTTTTCAATCTCGTGATCTTTCCAAGAACTTCAAGGAAACAGTGTGCTAACACAACATTACAAAACTGCAGCTTTCAGATAGCACATAATGGAGAACCTCAAATTTATGAGAAGGGTGTGTTTGGTTTTCTGTAAAAGGGAGAAGAACAGGATTCTGCCACCAAGTCCCATGATTTCTCTTGTTGTCCTTGTTTGCTCACTGCCTGCTCCAGGAACTTCCCTCTTGCAAAGTTCAAGACCCAGCTGAGCTCTGGTTTCTCTGGCTGCAAGACAACTTCCATCTCAAGTTTTCTACCATATAACAAATTTTGGGATGTAATTAAAAAGCTTTTGAGCAGATTGTTCATACCTCAGAAATGGCTCCTTGAACTAATTGCCAGTTTCAGTTCTGAAAAGCTCCCAGGCAAAGAATCCATTCAGTTGGCCACAATCATTTCAGTGGGAGCCTGCGAGGGTTTACAATCTTCATCAAGACCTACAGTGTGGGGTTTGTGGGTGGTTTTAAGTTAGTGTGACCTGACACTCATCAATACAGAGAACGCTCTACCTGGGATTCCCTTAACAAGACCACTAGGCTTTTTTCTTTTTCAAGGTTCATGCTGCTTCTTGGACCCCTTTGTCACCAAAGTACAGGAAGAGGGCAAGGCTTTAAGCAGTACAGCATTAGTGCATCTGATAGCTGCTGAAGCCTTCCTGTGCATAGCCAGTCCCTCACCATGCCAATCAAAGCAGGGTGCAAAGACACTTTTCCATTGACACAATCAGTGCTGCTACCAAGGGGAGACCAAAAGCTGCACTGGGTTGAATGCAGACAGGAATAAAATCCATGTCTGACAGACTTGGCAGTTGTCACAGAACACCAGGAGAATCCATGAAACAAGCCTCAAGGAGACAGTGTTGCAGGTTGTTTCCTGAAGAGTTACCTTTCCTAAGCTTGGTTATGCATTCATTATCCATTTGCACACACAGGGATGTATTAACACACAATGCAGTTTTGCTAATTAGCTCAATCAGAAAAGACTAAACATATCCCAACTTCCTTAATACGAACCAATTTAAAGGCAGTAGTTTATCCCTTCAGGGTAAGGCTGCCTGCCTAACATTTCCATTTAGTATTAATGTTGAGTCCACTGAAACTCATACACAGTATTATGAAGAAAATGAAGGTTCTGATTAAGAGGTGATCTTTATTTAGGGCACTTGCACCAGCAAGTATTTACAAGAACTCTTTCCTCTCTTAGAAAACCACACCCAGCTGCCTTGTCACACTCTTACACCACAGATTATTCCAGAAACCCTGTTCTGTCCTAGTATCTGCTCCCTTAAGCCTGTTTATTCCTTTGCACTTCCCATCAAAAATTCACAATTAATACTTTTGAAAATGCTTGAGTCTTCAGCTTTAATTTACAGACCACCTCCAAATATTATAAAGCCCTGGTGAACCAGAAGTCAACAAAGCAAGTCACTCCAGTTGTTTTGATTTTATGCAGAAGATTTAAAAAATATGTATGTGCAGGTTTTTTTAAAAAAACAATCTGCAAGCAGTTTGAGATCTCCTGGGTATTGATCAAGAACTTTAAATAGAGTAATTAGCCAGGGTTCATTAAAACATGTTTCCATTAGCTTCCCTAGATATTTAATCTGAATTAATTTACCCAGCCACGTGCCCCAGGTACAAATTTTAACCCCCTTAAACCCAGTTTCCTATAATATGGACATTATTTCCCATCAAGGCTTCACCAAGTCTCTGCCTTATTTCCATTACATGGAACTGAAACATCTCCTCGTTGACTTTACTACCACGCTCCTCAAACAAGGTCTTGACTTGCAACTTCAGCCACCCAGGTTTTACCTGGATGAGTTGACACTGTTCAAATCTCTCCAAGGATGAGCATATCTGGAGCAGGGACTACTGAAACACCTGAAGCTACTCGTAAGCACTGGCACTCACATTCAAGCGCTGGAACCCCCTCCCATTTTCCCTAAACAAAAGCTGTTGTTTTGTTCAGCAGCCCTGGCCACTGGAGCAGCAGCCTTTAGCAGTGAAGCAGAAAACTGTTAGAAACTTATTACTCCTGCATTTAAATTAATTTGCTTCTGAGTCAGATCAGTGCTCACTCCATCAGGTGCCCAGACGTCCAACTGTTACCCATCACCGTGGTTTATGGTGGTAACGTGCAATGCGTAATCCTAGCACCATGCCTCCGTTTCCCCTCCAGAGTATGGGTGCTCATGCTAACTCACTTTTTTAGAGGATTTTTCTCTATCCACTCAGCTCCAAGACTCTTAACCAGAGAGGTAGAAACCTGAAGCAGCCTGACTTAGCCAGCAAGCCATCACACTTCAGCCTCTCCTGAAAACACTCTACCTAGGAGTGTCACAAGGCATGACAGAATAAAGCCAGACATGGCTTTCCCAGGAATTATGTCTCAAAGCACTCTGCAGAAGTTCTAACACATCACAAAGACAGCATAAAAAGCGGGACAAGAGCTAGAAACATGTATCAAGGGCTGGCTGAGGCACGCAAACCTCCAGGGAATGCTGACCTTACAAACAAGGCATTAGTAAAAGCACAAAAAACCTCCAGGAAAAGTTCATTAGAAGCTTTTAATCATCTTCCCCTGACACAGGATAAACAAAATACTTGGTTCAGAAAGCAAATGCCTAAAACAAACATACAATTGACCCATATTATTACTGGCACTACTGAATGCCACAGTGTGCAGCATTAGAAGAGGACAAACTAAATTTTCTATAATCTGAAACATAGCACTATCCACTCCTTCTCCAAACCAGCAAAATACATCTTTGAGACTATCCCTTCTTCAAGAGCAAGCATTAGAACAGAGAAAAGCTCTGTGACCAAACAGATTTGCCTCATTTGTTTCCAAACCACTGCAGCAAGATCTTAGGCTGCAGGAGTTGCATCTAATACTTGAAAGCTGCACCAAACATGCACCATTTTATCCAGAGGAATCACTCCCAGGAGAAGAGCGGATCATCTCATTCAGAAACTTATGTTGAAACATTTCAGGATGAGTGACCAGACAGGTCAGCTCACTCCCTAAACAAACAAAAGAGAGACTGTTACTAAAGATATCTTAGCTAAAGCTTTTTCCCCTTCTGGGAATAGGGAAATTCCAAATCCTCACAGGGCAATTTTAGCTCTAACTGTTGACACATCTCTAGAATATATTCCCCACCTGCCACAAAACTCACAACTGAATTGGATGGACCAATATGGTCCTTCATGTCATTCTACAGAGCCACTGCCTCTGCTCTCTGCAAGAGTACTGCCTCAGATTTACAGCATAAACTATTTGAAACACCCACCAAAATCACCATTTAGGACACGCATTCCTCAAATAAAAGTAAATGGTCAAACAGCATAAATAAAGTCAACTGGGAAGTCTTTTTGTTTTTAAGAAATAAAAAAAGAACAGATAACTCATAACTTGTTGAATATCTCAGAGGAAGAAAATATATTCACGTTCACCAGGGCATCCTGCAAAAATTTGAACACCTTATGTAAAATTAGGCCCTGCTCAAATTCGTACCAATCATTCAACTACGGCACATCCACATAAGGGATGCACATCATTTTAGTTCTGCACTCAAATTATTTAAGCTTGGACAAGCCTGACACATGCCAAGATTTAAAACTACTACACTTAATTTAACATTTCAATCCCACACATCCTACCCAAGCAACCGAGCTTTGAACACAAAGCAAGCCTGAGGGGCTGGAAGTGCAGCCCCCCTGCTCCATTCATCCTAAACCATTTGATAGGATGTTATGCCATGTTATTCAAATTCAAGTGTGACTGACAAGACTCTTTCCCCCTCCAGCAGCTCTCCAGGGAGCAAGGGTTATTTTGGTAACTTTATCTGTTGTTTTCCTCAGCAAGCACTTTCTTCTCAACAGGGAGTTTCATTGATAAAACTACCCAAATGCATCCACAGTGTTACAGCCAAGGGAGCACTGCAGAATTCCCAAAGTCATGAGCAGTATTCATCACACATGTACCTCAGGCTCTTACACTCCCAAGTAGATCCATCGACTGCTGCAGGTTACATGTGACTTCATAAACATTTGCCAGAAACTTGGCAAGACACATCGTCTAGAGAATTTGAGGACAAGCTGCCTGTGCCCCTTCCCTCCTCCACAACTATTCCCAGGGTATCTCTGTCGCATTAAAAGGAGGAGTTGCAGTTTTCTGGAAAGAAGAATGCCTATGGCAATCAAATCCCAAATATTTACCAGGCATGCGAATATCAAAACTAAGAACAAATACATTCCTCAGGTCAGTAACATCCTACTCCACACTTCTGTTTCATGACAGCCTCAGGCATTTTTGTACAGAAATATCATATTACTACTCTTTTAGTCCTAAAATTCCTTTTAGACTAAAATACCCAGCACATTTGCTATAAAAGAAGGATGAAGCACCATTTCAATCCCACAATGTTTTTAAGACTCTGAGATGCTACAGGCAAAAGAAATTGTTCCATATTTTTACAAAGCATTTTTCATGGATTAAAGCTAGCAACAGACTGTAAGAAAGGATGTGGAACATCGAGTAACTCAAATTGATGCCCAGTGTCCTGTTATCTTTTGATACAGCAAGTCTTGCAAGTGAATGTTAAACATGTTCTTATCTTTATTGTAAGGAAGAACAAAGAATTATAGAATCATTCAGGTGAGAGACTAATAAAAAAAAAAAACCAATGCAATCTGCTCACGATTAAGAAGAGATGCTACTCATTCCCAAGACTGTAGGGGCAAAGCTCAATTGTTACGGAACATATCATGCTGAAAAGCAAAACCAACAAACTCAACCAAAGCTCACCTCTGCTCATGGCAGGGAGACAGACTCGCTGTCAGCCCACGCCTTCAGCCTGTACACCACTCCACTGCTGCAGAGTACCATAGCTCAGGAAACCAAAGCACAGTTATTTGAACCAGCAGCTCCCAAAGTGTTGCAGGATCCTAACACAGTTCTCATCCAGACAAACTGGATAGCTCTACAGGTAACTCCACAGGAATGATAACTGATGTGGAAGTCGTTCCCCTGCTCACACCAGGGCTGTGGCAATCCTCAGAGCAAGGTGCAAATGCGTTGTAGTAAGGGAGCCGCTGACAACTACCACTGCCTGGAACACGAGGACAAAAAGGATTTCTATACTCTCCAAGTCACTGTTATTCTGGAAGTTTCACCTGATCATGTACCTCTTCCAGGGAAAGGCAACATCTTTCTGCTGTTACTACGTCCAGCTTAAAACCTTGAACTTCAAGATAAATAGTTCCATGGTCAAAAGCCCAGCAATATGCCATAGGATCCAAGAAATTCTAATCAAAGCCTCTTGTTTGTTTCTCTGCAAAATGAATATTTTTTGCCAGCTACTGCTTTCACCATCACCACCAATTCTGTGATTTTATCAGTGTTATCAGGAATATTACAGTCTATTTCTATGAAAATATGTACTTTCCACACAAGAACAAGCTGGAATGATTGTTCCTTTTCCTTGCTCTGGGAAGCCGTAATTAGATGACTTGACTAGCACAGCTTTAGATTGTTCATTTGAATGGTATGAAAAATCCCAAGCTAAAACAAACAACAACCAAACAAGAACAGTGTCCACCTTGGCTGTTCATGATGGCTACAGGCTCAGATACTCAAAACAAGCCTACTGCTCTCGTATGCCATGAGAAGCAAGAGTCCCAGCCAGAAAACAATGGCAAAGAGCACTGTCTGCCTGTGGCTGGATCCTCTCAGCTTCTGCACAGCAGCTTCTAGAAGAGAATAACTGTGACATCATTGTCCTTCCCTTTGCTTCAAGGTGGCTTCATGACTGGGGAAGTGGCTGTGCTGTTCAATTCTCCATCCTCCCCAACCTCCTCGAATAAAGATGCTCATCTCCTAACAACCCATGCAGGTTCCCTGTCCATACGGCTTCAGATTCACTAGAAGGAAGCTCATTGCTGAAGGCCTGGATTCAGGCGTGAAGTGCTACCACTGGATCAAACCCCAAAAGAAGGCTGAACAAAGCAATGAGCTCTACAAATGGGGGAGCAAATAGCACTGTACTCACACTGCCCAAATTTTACTCATATGCAGCGTTTTGACAGCTTTGAGGCATTATTATAGATACTCTTCAAATATGTTCTCTTGACATATTTTACAGCTTTTAATGCTAAAAAAAGTGTGTAACATACAAAGAAGGAACTTAGAAAACCATACAAAAGCCCAAAAGGGCTATTTAGGAGTACTTTCAGCAACCCTGGCTCCCAAAGTTCATAATATCAGCCAACCTCCACAAGTTTATTTTGAATGGCTCCTGAAGAAAAAGTTCAGTTCAGAAAGACTCTTCTGGCCCAATTTAAAATCATAACAATCATGGTGTATGAATTAGAATCTCTGCCTTAAAACTTGAGACAAATATTTTAAGATATACAAAGGTTCTCCAATATTGTAATGTGTAACAGCCTCTAAATTACTCTGCTACCTTCTCTTAACATCTTCCTTTTTTACCATTCTTGCTTAAATAGCTTCATATTAGGGTTACAGAGGGGATTTTTTTTTAACCTAAAACTTTGACCTCCTAGGCAAGATCCCAATTCCAAATCCGTGATCCCAGCAGGCAAAGCAGAAGTGTTTACAGTCAGAGATCAAACTCTATCTCCCAACAGACAAATGAGCACTTTAAGATGGCAACAATATGCTGCCATGTCATTTAAAGTTATTAATGATGTACAACTCTAAGCAATAGCAATGTTTTGCCTATTCCATTTTCCGTAAACCAATCCAGACACCACACTGGATAACACAGCTGTTGTGGGGCAAAACCCAGCAGGTTAAGTGACTAGAGCACTGATTCTCATCTTTTCTTCTAACAATACAGCCAAGAAATTCAAGTTGAATCCTCCCTCCAGCTTCATACCAGCACCACACTGCCTACCTGAGCTCTCCAGCATTCTTAGAAAGTTTTCAGAAAATGTCTTTTTCAAGTATTCTAAGATTGAGATACTGTGAACACCAGTGAGTAAAACTGACATTAGAGGATAACATTTACTAAATAATCTTGGAGAGCATCACAAAGTTATGATGGGTTTCACTGGAATGCCTCGAGGGAGGAAAGTATTTGGGGAAATTACTTTGGGAAGAGCAGACATACAAAGAGAAGAATTTAAATTCCATCAGCACCCTCCCTAGCAGAACAAGTTTAGACTATGGTTTTATACAAGAGGATGCTAGAAGTCTTCACAAATACCTGAACGGGGGGGACCAAAAACCCTGTAGTTTGTGGTTTGCTGTATGCTTTTCCACTTTGTGTAAGCATTACCTGTGAGTTGCTCATGGAAAGGAAGCCAACACAGCCTCAGAGCACATGAGAAGGATTTGATGTGGATGAGCTGAAGCCACACTGCCGAGTGCCTGAGCTGGAGCAAACCCTGCATTATTCCAGGCAACTCTGCCTGACACAGTGCTGCTACTTCTGGAGTCAGAGGTGAGAGTACTATCAGTGATTATTCACCATATGTTTGATGCCTGCTAAAGCACAGACCACAAAGCAAAAATATGAAACACTGCAAAGCTTTGTATTCTGTGAGGGAAGTACAGAATCCCATCATTCCTACAGCTAGTAGGACATATACATCTAATTAAGGCTATTAATAGTAACATTAAAATGAGTGTACATCTTTAGAGATGTGAATCAGTTGAGGGAAATGTTCCCTAGAAGCACACCTTCCCAGGTGATTCCTAGAGACAGGACAAGTATTCACTATGGGAGTCCCATTCCAGTACTCTGTTTCATAAAAATGCAGGAAAAATTTACAACATAAAAAACTGTTTCAACCTTTTCCTTTTTTTAGCTTTAAAACCTGGTGCTGCTTCACACAATTGATCAGAAACAAGTGAAGACCGCTGCTGATCACTGCCTGGAAGCCTCCACTTAAAAAGTAAGCAATGTAACCACATTCACAAAATCTCTGACCTCTGCTGCAGAGTCAGCTCTACAGGCTTCAGTAAGTTAAGACAGATGTCACCACAAATTTGAATACCTGTGTCACAGTGAGAGATCCAGCACCTCACCCCTCACACATCTCACATCTTGAAGCAAAAAATACAGTGTGCTCCTCGAGGCAGTTCAAAAGGAAAAGTCAAGAAAGGAGTTGGGGCTGTTGGATGCCTCATCCCTGGAATCGTACAGGGACTTGGAGCAACCTGATCTAGTGGAAGGTGGCCGTGTCCATGAGACAAGCTTTAAGGTCCCTTCCAACCACCCTATGGTTCTATAATTCTACGACCAAAAAAGCATCCAAGTCAACACCATGTCATAAGTGAATAACAAAACAAAATGCTTGACAAATAAAACTAGAGTCAACAGTTCTCTGCACCTGCAGTTAATCAGGGCCTTGTAAAAATGGAGACAATTTTGACTAGACTGTCTGAATTTTACAAGAGGATCATATTAATATTAATTTGATAGATCACCATGAACACAGATGAAGAACTGCAGTCTCATGAACAATTCCTGTTGCAAATTATGACAAGTGCAGCATTGCAGTGATTTTCCTTGAAAGTAGTTAGCTTTTCTGACTTTGTGACATTCATAGATAGGCCACAGAGACAGATATAATCCAAAACATCAATTTGATAAGTAAAGAGCTGCTTACTGCAAGCTTCTTCCAGATCTTATTTCAACTCAGCTGAGAACAACCTAACAAAAGCTGACTCAGCTCAAATCAAGTCTGGACTGTCACAGAAAGTCTACAAGCCAAGCAGGATTGGGTTTGTTGTCTTTTGTTTAATTCCATCAAAACCTTTTTGAAGGGCAATTACTTCAACACTTAGAAGAATGCATGCTCTGCTGAGTTTGTTTTGCAGTTCACTAGGTGCAAAGTATTTTACCCTGCAATAACAGAACAGTGTAGAAAAGAAAGCCTCAATTAGCAAACTACTGAGCATGATGAAGGCTGGTGAGCTTCCTATTAAGATTCAAAAGATCTAGACAGCAAACTTGCTACCAGATTAGGCTAGTCATTATTTTTTAAACAAAAGACAGTACATTTGCCTGATTGATTTTGCATAGCAGGGCTGTAAGAGCTATTTGGTATTAACCCACACTGTTACATATAAGCACTTAACTACATCAGCACAACCACTTTCATTCTCTAAAACAGACTCAAAACTTCTGAGAATCAACTAAGGAAACTACAAGAAGCTTTTCGCAAAAGAGCACACAGTTCTACCACTAACTGGAAAAGAGTAAAATACTCCAGGTATGTAGAGAAACCAGGAAAACTTACATTAACTACCTTTTGCCACGTCAGCAATTCTCAGCAATGCATTGCTTCAGGCAAAGATGCAAAAAGAGTAACAAATGCAGCAAACAGTCATTTCTGTCCGGCATGATGATGGTCATTTTTTCCTACGGTGTTACTTGGCAAAAGGGACATTCCATGTGTACCATTAGTCTTTAGCTTACTGTTACTGAAGGCATCAGGTGTTCAGTTTAAGGCAAAACTGTAGACATTACAAACAAGAAATGCACTCTAACGCTACCAGGTGAAATCTAAGCTCACAAAGCTGTAAGATCTACAAGACACACTTATCTAAAGGAAAAAAATTAAATAAACTCATGCACAAAACCCCTAAAGACAGCGCAGAGAAAAAAGACACCTCTAACTCCTGAAGGAGATTCCTCAGCTCAGAGCTGCAGACATTCAGACACCAGCATTCTGGGATAGTTTTTATGAATGTCACCTCTGCTCAGAAGTGAAACAGGATGGGGTTTCATCTCCTGTCTTGATGAAAAAAGGTTGCAATTATGTCACAAGCTGGTACCTTGGGAAAGCAGGATCTCTGCTCTTCACCTGATGCACTGTGATGGATGCTGATAAACTGAACATCCAGAAAATCAAGGTATCCCATGATAACAGAAAATTATCAGCTAAGAGAATTGAAAAATTTTAGTGCCATAGCAACCAACCTCACAGACTTTAAAACTGAATTAGTTGGAAGATCAAAAAGTAAAAACTATTTTAAAGCAAGATTTCAAATTAAAAGACAATTACCTACACCTTTTATTCATCTAATTCTTTGGGGTATATTATTAGGAAGAATAACAGCAAAGCTTTTTCCAAAGCAAGTGTGCATTTTCCAAAGACCAAAGAAGCAGAATCCACTGGAAAAGTGGTGCATGCATGCAGGAAAGCTACACTATAAAGAACACCTAGTCATCTCTGTACTAGAAAACAAATACAGCACTTTATTTGCCAAGACTAATCCCTCTTCAAAACATTCTGTTCCAACCATGACAACCCAAAGCAGCACCGCAGAGATCTCCTTTCCTCCAGTACAAGGGAAGGAGAGGGTGCACACAAAACACAGTTGAGACAGATACAGCTAGGTTGTAACAACTGACTGAGCCTTTGCTTTTCAATATATTCAGCTATTTGGCTCAGTAAATCACCTCCCCCTAATATGGCTTTCTCACTGTACCCTGAGCCAAGCCCAGGCTGCACAGCCTGCATTGAACTTTATTTCTTCCCCTGTATTTCCACTCCTTTTCTCCTTGGTATGCAGAGCCGCAGCAGGCCAGCAGTGCCAGCTCGCTGGAGGATGCAGACCTGTAAGATAATCTCTTTTACTGAGCCAAACATCCCAGGCCAAACTGATATACAACAAGCCACCACAAGTACCAGCCTGCCAAGAACAGCACAGAACTAAGAAAAACAAACCCATCCCCAAAAAACCCATGAAAATAACTCTGATAAGGAAAAGTTAGCTAAGGATATGGAGAACTAAGAACCTGTGCTCAGAGCTCTATTCACAAGACAATCAGTCCAGCACCTGGAATGAGAGGGAGAGAGCACCTTCCCCTCTATTCAGCTCACACATAGCTTCAGCAAGAAGAGTACTTTTAAATATTGCTACATCCTGAGGTGAAGCCAAAGGCTGATGCCAAAGTAACCAACCTAAAAACAAATCAAACTTTTAAAGTATATTTAGTATTTTACTTTAAGACTTAACTACAAAAGCCAGGAGGAAACTGGGCTTACACTATCCAAACACAAGGGAAAAAGAGAACCTCAGAATAAAAATGCAGCTAATCTCAGGTAAGAAGCCAAGCCTCAGGAGAAAAACCTTCAGTGCTCCAGCCTTGCCGTTGCTCATGTGTTTTTCAAAACTTAATAATCTCAATCCTTTCTCCCAGGTCCAGCCATTCTCTTCCATTGATTTGGATAGTCCATCTTCCATTTCATGAATTTTAAAAGTAGGAGGGACTATCTTCACCATTCAAATTAATTTTCATCTACCACAAAGCATTGTAAATTTTTCATTAAATTCCATTTAAGACGGAACGGTATCTGAAAATTTCTAATTCAAATGTCATAGGCTTCAACTCGTAGAGTCCAGTTACAGAGCAGTCATTAACTCAATCTCTTCAAATTGCAACACATTTTTCCTTTAAGTTAGCTCAACTCCAACTATATTGGTAAGAATTCTCCTTTTATTTTTCTCAGGAATGTAACAGTTCTTAAACTCCTGTGTCCTTTTCAGATTGTGAATGATCACCAGGTCAATACTCCTTAGAAAGAAGGGAAAATGTAAGCAAAGCCCTTGGCAAGGCTTAAGGTACATCTTTCAGGTTTCTGATCATTGCCTTTAAAAAAAGACAACCCTTTGAGTGTTGGTATCTGAACCAGATGATAATGCTGTAGGCACTGTAAGAGTACCACTGGAATACTAACTGCCTGCTCCCTTGCAATAGTCATTATTAGAGAACCAGAACAGCCTCCATCCCACAACCACAGACTTATCAACCCAAGAAACGGGCAGTTTCTTAAAACTTAAACAGGCAGTTACTTAAAACAGCTCACCTGAAGGCCAGGGAGAATGCCTGGAAATTTTGGGGGAAAACCCCATAAGTGCTGAAAGAGATGGTCAACCCTGTCAGGAGTGTCTTCACCACTTGCATTTCCTAAGAACTAGTCTACCCTCATGCTATTTTTAATCCACAGGCTTCAATTACTTACAGCTCTGGACAGGTAACCAGTCATTTGCTGCCACAGATGAGACATCTCAAAAAGGGTACTTTAAATGCCAGCCTCCACCTGTGCATGGAAAAACTGAGAGAGACAATAACAGGGGTACATGCCCAAATATAATGTCATATGTCGAGTCAAACAAAACCTTTGACCTTTAATTCAATAAATTAGGGAGATAAAAAGAGGAAAAAGAAAAGAAAATAAAATGAGCTACTGTGACAGATCACACTCTTCTACCTCAGCGCAAGCAAAATGCTTCAGGGAAGCCTTTACATTTCCAATCCATTCACCAAAAAGGTAGAAACACTAGACAACCAGGACAAGGACTGAGCACACACAACTTTTCTGACAATCACAGTATAACCCAAAGAGATGAAGACCCCAAGCATGCATTACTCTCTGGTTTCTATTCTCCATCTATAATTTTCAAACAAGTGATTTCACTAACACTATTTTATCAGATCACTTAAAGAGCTCAGGTAGACACAGAGTGAGGAATAAAACATTTAAATGGAAGAAAGATGACAGTTCCCAGCCTGTCAAGTGATACACACTCCCCAGTCCATTAAGTCACAGCAAATAAATTTTCTGGCCTTTCACACCAACTACAATACTGAAACAACAGGAAAAATACTATTCTTGAAATACACAGCCTTCATGATAACTTGTTTTGTTCTTAATCCAATCCGCAACACTAAGAGAGTCCTGTTTTTTCCAGAAGGCAGAGCATTAAGGCTTAATTACACTGTCTTTGCCATAAAGGTGTTACCAAAGAAACAGAACCACTCAGGTTGAAGAAAGTAGCAGGAGGCCAAAACTTTGATCTCTAATCCCATCTTAACCACAACTGTTTGATCCTAGAAAAAATACTTAGCCTATAATGCATTAACATTATATAGAACAATATCATGCTTTAAATATTGCACAATTTTTATAAGGGCAATGATCAACAATCATGGTATCAAATTCACTCACCAATTAACCAGATGTAATGTAGGTTCTAAAGGTAAAATTATGCTCCACTAGTAAACCAGATAAGAGAACCACACTGGTTAAGATGATTTTCATCCCTTTTAATGTTTCCCACCTGAAATTCAACAACTTAGTCATGCTTCAAATGCAAATCATCATTAATCAAGCAAAAATCGTTACCTAGCAAATATATTAATATTTCATGGGTTTATTTATACTTTAACCACCATGCAAATCAGTTTAACAGGCAACCCACAAAAAAAGGGCTTAAAGGCTGCAGCCTATGCTCATGAATTGCAAGCTCTGAAGTCTTTCCAGAAACAGGCTAGCAACCTGAATCCTTTCAGGAAAAAAGCACTTTGGAACACAACTTTTAAAAATATACATATACACTACCCCATTCTACTCTTTTTATATCGTGACATACAATTATGTGAATTGTGATTAAAATCTTGATGACAAAATTTAAGTCACTCAAAACTGTAATATATCCAGTGCATGAATACTTCTAACGAGAAGGAAGTTAATTCATCTGCAAAATGCACCCAAAAAATGGGGTTTATTCTGTTTTCTGATTATGGTCAAAAACGTTTAAGCTGAGTAGCTCTGACCATGACCATTTCCTTCTCCACTCAAGGAGCATCCTTCCCATCCTTCTACTACAAAAGGAAAGAGGACTCTGCACTACATTAATCAAACATTTATTTGACTCAGTGGAAGAATCAGTGGTAAAAAGTATTTGATATCAGTCTGGGGATCTAACTATTTTTTCTTCAAGAAATCTAAAAATATACACTGCTTAAATAACTCTTTTGATAATACTTTGAACTGTCAGTCTACCAATAACCTCTCAAAACCAGAACTTTAAAATTTATTATTTAGGGGTTCGGTTTGGGTGGGTTTCTTCATTTGTGTAGGGTTTTGGGTGTGGAGTTTGGGTTTTTATTTTACTATTTTCTTTGTGTCAGACTGTTCTTTACTGAATATTTGTGCTAAACTGCTTCTTTCAACACTTGCCTTACAAGCTGGGCTCCTACACCAGTCAACCACCGACTCAATGCTCCCATTCCTTTAGATTCAGAACTACTCAGTGAAAGCAAGGGAGGATGTACTTCAGAGACATCCACACCTAGAAAGCAGCAGATACTGAAACCATGTGATTGCACTCACACTAACAAAACAAGCACACCTTCTCTTTTCTCTATATTTTATGGACTCAAAAGGAATGTTTTAAGTAGTTGTTTCTCCTGGTTATTCATATTTAAAAGTGTCCTAGCCTACCTGTATCACACTAAAAAAAAAATCAATGGATAATCATCATAGTAACACTCCCAGTTTCAAAGTGAATTTTCTCCACTTTAGAGAAACATTTCTTATGAGAAAAGTAAGATTACCTTAAACACCTATAGAAAAAAGGCCGCCTCTGCAGCCTAACTGCATGTAAAAATCTTACCTGCTACTTGCACCAGTGTCTACACACTGTCCTCACTGACATTATCACACACAAAACAACTTAGTATAGCCTGACTGGTTTTAAGTGGGCTGTATGACTCAGACTAGATCCTCACCCACTTTAAAACGCACTTGTCATTTTTCTGATATCGTCCAAACAAGCGGTCAGACCTCTGGAGTCAAAAGTAAAAGTTATATCAACAACAGCCAATACGTCACTTATTTCCTCTGCTGTCATCTCCAATGCAAAGGAAACATCTGAGACAACATCTGACCCCATTCCCAATCAGCTGAAATGCTGCCTAATGTTTACAACTCATGACTTTTATTCACAGTCTAAATATCAAGTGTTAAACAGCAGGGATACACAGAAGTCAGCTATTTTAATTAATTTCTCAGAGTAGCACCCTGTGAAGTCATTTTTACGTCAGGATGCAGCCCATCACATCGGTGTTACTGGGGGCAAACTGTTGAAGGTTAAGACCAGCTGACAGTGCTCTTTGCAGGCTGACAGACAAATAAGGACGAGGCTACTGAGTGGCACCTTCAGAGAGCCCTGAGATGTCTGTCAATGCCTGGGATGCCACCCAGGAAAAAATTCACCTTCAGCACTGGGCATCAGGCAGCACTACAGCTAGACAAGACCAACAGCCAGCAAACTACTGACATCAAGGCAGGCTTAGGAATGGGAAAAGGAAAACCACAAGCAGACATAACATTCAAAGAGTGGAGTTCTCAGGAGATATGCAGAGCCAACATAAGGGTTTGTACTTGCTTAAAATAAAGCCTAATGCAAAGCATTCCTTCACCTTCGATTTGATCTTATCCCTCTCCCTGCACAGCCCTATGTGCCAGCCCTGCACTCACCCCCCTCTGTACTTTAACTCAGAAAAATGACAAAACTATTCCAGCAGAAAACCAATAAACTAGACCACAAAAGGGGTCACCTCGCTAAAATGGCAGAAAACCAACAAGCACTGGCACTATGAAAGGAGTAGGGAGGGGCTATGCAACTGGAAAGAAAGGAACAACAAGAGCTTGCCTTTTTGGCAGGCTGGCAGCTTGTGAGCCACTGCCTGTGAGGTCAGCTTCCGAGATCCTCTCGGACAGGATGCCTCCCTAAAAGTGGACCAAAAGATCCCAGACAGGTGAAAGAAACAGAAAGGGGCAAGTTATTCATAAAGCATATATGGGAGCATTTCATACCTGTCACAGATGTTGCAGCAGGACTCATTTAAAATACCTACCATGAGTGTCTTAGTAACTACCGACCCAAAATTAAAACATTAAGTTAGATTAAAATCTAAATTAGTTTTGCATTTTAAGCCAGAAGTAATCACTGACACTTACTTGGCTCAAGACTTCCCTCTATTAGAGTAACCATTGCCACTATCATCTGCTGTCCCCGTAAAAATGGATGAGAAACGATTTTCCTAATCGCATTCCCTATTGGGCAAAACACTATTAAAACTGACCCAGCCTGGCATTCCTGGACTCTACAATAGAGAAGTCAAGAATACACAGATCTCAAGACCAGGACAGCTCACGAAAGGCACGTCCCACAAAGGTTCCTTCAAAGTGAGCCCAGGAATGAATGAAAAGATGGAGCTGCAAGACTCGGAGGTGGCAACTCCGTTTTTTCTTGAACTGGACTTAAAACCGCTCACGACAGATGTTTGGGAACAACACAGATTGCCCCGTTAACCTCCCCATAAAGTGAGCTAAGTCTACTGATTATATATCGAGTTTCATACACGCACAAGCGAGGACTGGAAAACAGCCTCCTCTGCAGCCGAGTTCTAGGCGAAGGTGGGAACCTGAACGCGAAAAAAACATCTCCTCAGGTCACTGCTGCTACGAGCACGGCGCCTTCACTCAGCACTACGCGGGCTGGGCTCTCCCAGACCTCTAGAAACGAATAACCCGGCAAGGCACCAGAGCCAGAACACAAAGCCACCCCCCCGAGAGCTCTCCCTGCCCGGAGGGCGCTGCGCGGGCGGCTGCGCGGAGCCCCGAGGTGCAGATGAAGAGGAGCTGCTCTCCGGAGCCCTCACGGCCACCGCGCAGGCAGCTCGCTCCCCTCACGGAGCTCCGCAGCGCAAACTCCAATTTTTAAAACACAAACCATGAGGGAAACGCGGGGCGGAGGCGCGGCGGGGCGCGGACCCCGCTCTTTGTTCGCCACCGCGGGCAGGCCCGGCCCGGCCCCGGGCCCGACCCTCACCTCGCGGACGTCCTGCAGGCACTCGAGCACGGCGAGGTTGTTGGCCCAGCTGTGCTTGGAGCAGAGCCGCACCACGTCCTCCCGGCACACCGCCTCCTCCGATAGCTTCCACCCGCTGCCTGACCCGCCGCCGCGGGCACTCCGCGGGGCAGCCGCGCCCGGCCCCACCGGCTGCCCCGCTCCGGGTGGAGC
>VZSE01004869.1:304019-384816 GCA_013398275.1 Promerops cafer | reverse complement strand
CCCCGCGCTGGCCCGTGGGGCAGACCCCCAGATGCCCGCGAAAAGTGCCAAGGAAATCAAGCTGTGGAAGGAACCTTAGCACATAAAAGCAGCAAACTGCAACATAACAGTAGCCATATTCTTTGGGCACCTTGGAGCGAGCCGGGCCTCGCCTGTAGGGTCCACTCGGCCCTTCTCCCCTCCCCCTCGCCTTTTCCTCCCTGTGGTCCCGCTTCCCTGCTTCATCGTTCCCACAAACCAGCTTGCCATCGCGATGACCTCGTGCTCTGCTGCCTCCCCGACGGAGCAGGTGCCACCGCAGCCAGCCACCCCCTCGTGCTTCCTGGGCACACCCGCCACGGCTGCCAGCCTGCACCCTGCCGAGCCTGCAGCTGCAGCCGCCGTCCGCAGTACGAGCCTGCTTGTACCTAACCTCGACCCCCGCTGCCGCTGTTTCCTGCGCTGCCCGCCTCCACCAACCTGCCGTAGCACCAGCCCGTAGTGACCAGCCTGTCGCCGCCGCCTGCACCCAGCCGAAACCGTCGGCCGCAGCAGCCGCGCCCCGACCCTGAGGAACACACGACTGCTCCAGGAGTGCGCCTGTGGCCACGGCAGCCTGTTCTCCGCCGATGGAAGGATTTGGAAATCGCACCCAGCCTGCCACGGGAGCCACGCAGACTCAACACAGCTTCTGGCATGCACACTCCCGTCTGCTGAGCTGATGCTGACAAAGCACCAGGGTTCTTGCGGTAACGCTGTCCGTCTTCTGTTTCTCTCTCCGTCTCTCTTTTCCCCTCTCTGTCTGCTCTCTTTCCCATCCCCCTTTAGTAGGAACATTTACCCTTTTTTACCAATAAACGGTTCTCAGATAAATATAATATTGCTGCGTTTGCGCTTTATTTTCGTCGGAGAAATCTATCAGAAAGAATCCTCCCCGAGTCCCCCTTTTATAGTGAGACAATGTCCTTAGCGGATTTCCACAGATTCGAAATTGGAAAAATTTTGACCCTTCCTCTGGATGCAAGTGATTAATCATCAAACACTGATCTGTTATTCTGTATCTCTTCTGTATCTGTTTATGGGAGAATGCAGCCTGCTTTTTAAGGGAGGTGTACTATGCCATACATATTCTTTGACAGAGCTGCTTTTAACGCCTCATGCCTTAATTATGTTTTGTCACCTCAAGAGCATTGAGTAGCCCTTTTGTGAAGGAATAATGGTCGCTTATGGCCCAGGGCACGGTATTGAAAATGCCATAACATCCTTCATACTTTAGAGTGTGGAATAGTTAATAAAACGCATTCCCTGGGCACAGGTGGGAAGTCTTTGTGCTCCCAGAAGGATACGGGGATAGGTATTCTCATGATGAGTAACAAACACCAGTGAACTAACTTCAGGAAAGTAGACTCAGTCACCTTTTAATGCTGGAATTAAATATATTGTCACATTGCTGTGTCACACCAGTATCTCCTCTTTTAGATGAGCCACGGAGTTTATTGTGCCTATATTAAGGGACAGTTCAGCCCAAAATGCTCAGTGAACCTCTTTTTCTGAAGGCAAGCTCAACTTCACCTCAACACTTGAGTTAACCTCATCTTGAAGCTGACTTGTTTTTTGATATTGATATTTCAATTACTAGGGATACTTTCAAAAATTAAAAAACTATAATAATGGGATTGACCTGCTTACAAAAATCACAGCCTAAGTCTGTGCTTTTCTCTGCCATCAGTTTTTCAGTTAAATCTTGGGCCACACTTGGTCTTGTGTGTCAGCTACAATATTACAAGGAAACTAAGCTTATATTGTCTTAAATATTTGTTAAGTACGAAATACAACAGGCAGGATGACGTAGATACCTCCCAGTTCTATTACAAAACATCAAAGGTGCGAGGGCAGGAATTCTGACCAGGGAGGCACATAACTGAACCAATATAACTGGGATACATTGCAAAAATTATAGAAAACAAGCAAAATAATAACCCAGACACTATTAAGGATATACATAATACAAAATCCACATTTGATAAATCCACTGTGCTTTCTTACTCCTGAAAACACAGATCCTGCTCCAGAATGATGCAAACTCTGCCCTTTGTCCCAACACTGGCACTAGCAGGTTTGCAGTTCATTATGCTCCCATGAAAGAAATAGCAAACACACATCCATACAGCCTTAACCACTTCCCTGCTCTAAGGCTGTTCTTCCCTTATATTTAAGTCACAGTCAATTCACATTTAATTTACAAATTCACATTTCTGAGGGCAGGTGTGCATTAATAACCTGAGTGTTTGTCTTGGGGTGATTTTATGAAGATCCTTTATTCCCTAATCATCTGCTTTATGCCCAGAAATGTCTGTGATATCTTTAAGATGGACGAGGGGGTGGGACCAGAGCACAGGAACGCAGGGCACAGGCTCTGTTCAATCTCTCTCTCCAGTGTGCTCCGGACAGCATGCACCGGAGGCACTGCATTGTTCCTTTTGTTGGATTGGGGTTTTTTGCTAGCTTGNGCCTCCACCAACCTGCCGTAGCACCAGCCCGTAGTGACCAGCCTGTCGCCGCCGCCTGCACCCAGCCGAAACCGTCGGCCGCAGCAGCCGCGCCCCGACCCTGAGGAACACACGACTGCTCCAGGAGTGCGCCTGTGGCCACGGCAGCCTGTTCTCCGCCGATGGAAGGATTTGGAAATCGCACCCAGCCTGCCACGGGAGCCACGCAGACTCAACACAGCTTCTGGCATGCACACTCCCGTCTGCTGAGCTGATGCTGACAAAGCACCAGGGTTCTTGCGGTAACGCTGTCCGTCTTCTGTTTCTCTCTCCGTCTCTCTTTTCCCCTCTCTGTCTGCTCTCTTTCCCATCCCCCTTTAGTAGGAACATTTACCCTTTTTTACCAATAAACGGTTCTCAGATAAATATAATATTGCTGCGTTTGCGCTTTATTTTCGTCGGAGAAATCTATCAGAAAGAATCCTCCCCGAGTCCCCCTTTTATAGTGAGACAATGTCCTTAGCGGATTTCCACAGATTCGAAATTGGAAAAATTTTGACCCTTCCTCTGGATGCAAGTGATTAATCATCAAACACTGATCTGTTATTCTGTATCTCTTCTGTATCTGTTTATGGGAGAATGCAGCCTGCTTTTTAAGGGAGGTGTACTATGCCATACATATTCTTTGACAGAGCTGCTTTTAACGCCTCATGCCTTAATTATGTTTTGTCACCTCAAGAGCATTGAGTAGCCCTTTTGTGAAGGAATAATGGTCGCTTATGGCCCAGGGCACGGTATTGAAAATGCCATAACATCCTTCATACTTTAGAGTGTGGAATAGTTAATAAAACGCATTCCCTGGGCACAGGTGGGAAGTCTTTGTGCTCCCAGAAGGATACGGGGATAGGTATTCTCATGATGAGTAACAAACACCAGTGAACTAACTTCAGGAAAGTAGACTCAGTCACCTTTTAATGCTGGAATTAAATATATTGTCACATTGCTGTGTCACACCAGTATCTCCTCTTTTAGATGAGCCACGGAGTTTATTGTGCCTATATTAAGGGACAGTTCAGCCCAAAATGCTCAGTGAACCTCTTTTTCTGAAGGCAAGCTCAACTTCACCTCAACACTTGAGTTAACCTCATCTTGAAGCTGACTTGTTTTTTGATATTGATATTTCAATTACTAGGGATACTTTCAAAAATTAAAAAACTATAATAATGGGATTGACCTGCTTACAAAAATCACAGCCTAAGTCTGTGCTTTTCTCTGCCATCAGTTTTTCAGTTAAATCTTGGGCCACACTTGGTCTTGTGTGTCAGCTACAATATTACAAGGAAACTAAGCTTATATTGTCTTAAATATTTGTTAAGTACGAAATACAACAGGCAGGATGACGTAGATACCTCCCAGTTCTATTACAAAACATCAAAGGTGCGAGGGCAGGAATTCTGACCAGGGAGGCACATAACTGAACCAATATAACTGGGATACATTGCAAAAATTATAGAAAACAAGCAAAATAATAACCCAGACACTATTAAGGATATACATAATACAAAATCCACATTTGATAAATCCACTGTGCTTTCTTACTCCTGAAAACACAGATCCTGCTCCAGAATGATGCAAACTCTGCCCTTTGTCCCAACACTGGCACTAGCAGGTTTGCAGTTCATTATGCTCCCATGAAAGAAATAGCAAACACACATCCATACAGCCTTAACCACTTCCCTGCTCTAAGGCTGTTCTTCCCTTATATTTAAGTCACAGTCAATTCACATTTAATTTACAAATTCACATTTCTGAGGGCAGGTGTGCATTAATAACCTGAGTGTTTGTCTTGGGGTGATTTTATGAAGATCCTTTATTCCCTAATCATCTGCTTTATGCCCAGAAATGTCTGTGATATCTTTAAGATGGACGAGGGGGTGGGACCAGAGCACAGGAACGCAGGGCACAGGCTCTGTTCAATCTCTCTCTCCAGTGTGCTCCAGACAGCACGCACCGGAGGCACTGCATTGTTCCTTTTGTTGGATTGGGGTTTTTTGCTAGCTTGAAGCAAGATTTTTTTTTTTCCCCCTCTTCCCTTTCCCTAGCCTGGAGGCTGTACCAGAAATCCTCTTGGCAGCTTTTTGTTTGGTTTTGTTTGGTTTTTTTTTTCCATTGAACTGTTTTCAGCTTGACTTGTTTTCCTCTTTTGGCCCATCCAGGAAGCCGGCAGGACCACCCAAGACCTTGGAGGAACTGAACCAACACGGAAGAAGAACATTAAAATCCACCAACTTCGGCTGCTGCAAGGAGAAGACCCACACCAGAAATCCAACAGGTTCCCAGCTCCTGTGAACTCTTTTCTCCTCCCCTCACAGAAACAAAGAAGGGCAGTCACCATCTTTGCCTCTTGGTCACGCGGTGAGCTGGGGGTCGGGCGTAAGGTTCAATTCTTTTTTCCTGTGCTTTGCGGGTATCTTGCTTTGTTAATGTTATAGATGGGTAATGCAATGGTTGGTTCTCGCAATTAAGGGATGAATAATAGTGTGTAAGTTAAGAGAAGTTTTACTGATGTATAGTTATGTTATTGTGATTTGTTGTTTCGACGTCCTCTTTCTTCCCATTGTCCCTTTTTCCCCCTTGTTGGTAGCCAGAACAGGTGGAGGGAGGGTGTATACCTGTGCCCCTTGCATGGGGCATTTGGGAGGAGGGCAGGCTCTCTACTAGGAGGCGTGGCATGGCAACACCTGACCTCCAATCACTTTGCAAGAAAGTCTCCACCAATGGACAGCGAAGAAGAGTTGACTGGCAGATGTTGGGAGGGGCCAGGGCTGACTGATGCAACACCAAGAGTATAAAAGGCGGAGCAGCTGTTTTGTTGGTGAGCACATGGTGGTTTAGTAGCATGGTGCCAGCACTGCTTTTTTTCCTTAGTCAGTCCTTTTACTGTATTTTGTTAAAGTATAATAAACTTTTGACATTTTAAAGGTGAGTGTTGTTTCTCACAGTTAATATACAGTTTTACTATTTTTTCACTTTCATCCCCTGGTACTCATTTCTCTAACTAGCAGAAGAAAAGGGAGTTATTGAAGCAGTTTCTCTTTAGAGGGCAATGCTCATTCCAGAGTGTTTTCTTCTGAAATTTGTCTCCAAAACAAAGACACAGTTCTCTTCAGATGTGTTCATTTTCCTTATTAACAGAATTAATCCCATAAAAAGGGCTGTTTCCTGTTTCTGGAGTAGTTTTGAATTTTAAGCTGGATACCTCACAAAGTAGACAAGCTCCACATTGGGGTCCAATCCTGGGTGTTGCTGTTTGAAAAAAAAAAAAATATGTAAAAGAATTCAATGGGTGTTTGCTCAGCAACAAGGTAAATGAGAAAACCACAAATTTACAAACAGCAAGCGAAGCATTCAGTCTGAAAAATGGATTGTCTCTATCTGTCTGCAAGGGGAGCACTCAGAACACATCACTGGCACAGGCTGCAAGAGAAAATTTCTTTTTATTTTTTCCCTTTATTTTTTTAGAAAAATAATTGGTGCCCAGACCAAGGTCCCTAATGTAAGTATTTAGAGCCATTGAGTGACACTTTTTCTGGTGAACAGGACCATTCATTTTACCTGAGAACTTACATGTAACTTTTTTATGGATTAATGGACTACACTGATGCCCAGTCCTGAATGCTGTTCCATGAAAATAGACACAGACAAATACCCCTCTTACTTTAATCTGGGCTCCACACAAGAGCTGCAAGCTCAGTTTCCTAAGATGAATCCAAGATCTTACCTTTCAAGCTCAAGGACTTGTGTTTTTCTAAAAAGGCACTTAACAAAAATAACAAATAAGGAATAAAATATTTTTAAAAGAACTAGATATTACAGCTGAATGAACTCAAGCTCCAGCCTATGAAGCCACTATGGGTGCAGAGGCTTGGCCATTCTCTCTGTCAGTAAAATTAGAATCCTCAGGTCTGGTACAGCAATAATTTTAGAAAAAAAGACACTCATGGAAAAATGTTTTCTAGAAGAGAACTCTAAAAGAATTTCTAGAATAAGAAAAACTTTGAAGTTAAACTTAAAAAGGTCAGTCAGGGAAGCTTCTATCTTTGTATAGACTCTGATACCTCCAAAACATGCCTCAAAACACTGCTCTCTGGACAAATTCCTTCTAATTAATTTTCTCTTTTTATTATATCCAAAACCAGACAATCAGTCCAAACTTCCCACTACAGCCTGTACTTTATATCCCACTCCATTCATCCATTGAAACAAACTGTAACACTGTTCCTGGTTTCAGGGATTCAGGGAATTACCCATGACATTTCAGCTCTGCACAGACAATGAGCAAGCCTCACATTATGAAGGATGACCTCTATCTGGCATTATTTTATTTAATCAGAAATTCCTAATGGCCTTGCAAGCATTGGAACAACTCCAGTGTGTGGTCTCAACTACTCCAAAGATGTTCATATATCAGTTTGAAACACATAGGAATACAGAGAGGGAGCTCCATGCTCAAAAGCTCTTTGATACCTCTTCTTGGGATTAAGATGACTTTTGTTATGTTTCAACTATCACAATAGGAAAACAAAGTGCACCACTTTTCTGCTGTGTGCCTAAGGGGAACTTAGGCTTGGGAGGCTTTTTAGAAAAGCCATTTTCTCAAATATCTCCCAAATTAAAGAGTTAAAAAGGAACAGGAACAATTTTTACTGCCCATTTTGAGGCAGTAATTGAGATCTGGTGCGAGATATAATGTATCTATACTGTCACAAAAAACCACTAATAAAAAATCAGCTCAAAGATGTGATGAGAAAAAACACCACTCCAGAGTAGAATCCATGAAATAAATGTAGGTGTTTGTCAGCACAGGAGGTCCAGAACACAATCCATGAAATTATATAAAAGGTTTTAAGATTGTACTGATGCTCAGTTATCTGAAGGGTAATGGACAAGTAACCGCACATAAAACAAGAGTCCAAAGTGAAGATACTTTCCAAGATAAACTTTGTTCACAGTACTAGGCTATGTACTTTTGTGCCATCTCAGCAGACGACTTGTCTACAAGCAGATGTCAAAGCAGTAAAATGTCTCTGGAAAGTCTAAATTCCACACATGGAATTCAGAGATTAAAAAAGAGCTTTCCAGGTTGCTGTTTATATTAGTGCATTTTACCTGTTTAAAAAACAAACAAACTTGGGNGGGGGGGGGGGGGTGTGTTTAGGTTCGTTAGGTAGGTTTTTGGGCTTTTCACGGGTTTTGGGTTGATTTAGGGGACTGTTTTTAGGAAAACAGCTTGCCAGTTGCAATTTTCCTTTCGATGATGAGCCATTCCATAAAAGCGCAGTATAAAACTACCAATGAGGAGAAAAGTAGAAAAACAGGATTCACTTCTGTAAGGGTAAGGACACTGTGATAAGACAGCTTTAGAGGGGATGAAAGCTAAGGTAGGTTTGAGACCAAAATCAACTGTTGCAAAAAAGATAATGAAAATTATTGAATCATACACAAAGCCTTTAAGCACAGTTTATGACCTATGTGCAAAAGGGGCTGGTGAGTTTCCACATCCAGCCATCTAGCCACCTCAACCCTGGGAGACAGCAGACTGCCAGAGATGAATAATGTGAAATGGGAAATATTTCAGATGAAAGGATTCATTCATCTTGCTCTCAAATTGTGGTATTAAAGGAACTCAGCAGCTGGAGATAATCTGATGTTAACACCACTAAGATTTAGACATACCTGTAAAAACTAGCAAAGATGATACCATAAAAGTGAAGATTGGGGAATGGTGTGAGGAGTCAGAAAAAACCATCATGGGTATAGCAGATAGCAGTGGATAAAAATTGAAAGGAAGTGGGAGAGGAATGCATTTATTCATTTGTTTCTTTGTGTTCAGGTATTCATACTAAAGTCACTGCTAATATCTGTGTCTCACTGTTTTACTGCATAGTGAAAGACTGACAAAAAGACTTGGTCAAGACTGAAAAGGTAATTAAACTAATTGCAGAGCACACACAGCATTGAGGTGGGGAGAATTCAGCAGAGCAATCAGTCCTACAACTCAAAAAGCAGCTGTGGTGCAGTTACTTTTGTCATCACAGAAAGGTATGGACAGAGCACCATCTTTAGACAGTTGACATTTCAGGAGTGGTGGGCACTGTTTCCCAGTTCCACCATGTCACACTTGCTGCAAAAGTAATTATATAAAAACACGCAGATGATTATAATTTTGCTGCACTCTATACAATAAAACAATCAGTCTCACAAGAATCACCACATTAAGTTCCAAGTTAAACTACGTCAAACCCATGATTTGCTGTACACAGAGGAGACTACACAAGGATGTCAGTTCTGTTTCTTGCATGTAGCAAAGCCTCCAGATGTCTGCTTCTGAACAGATCTGACAAGATGCAGCACGGGATCTCTTCAAAGGCACTTGTCAGCAGGGATGCAAGGAGGTGTTGAAAACAGCAAAAAGCTGAAAGTAAGGAAAAGAAGCACAGGAGAAGAGGGATCATTGATTGATACAGGCTGCGATTAGGCAAGGCTGGCTGCTGGAGGTGATAAAGCAGAGTGAAGAAGCCAGCATAGAGAATTCTCTGCACAGTAGCAAAAGGGAAGAGCAAGTCAGCTGCAGAAATCCCTCTACCATTTCCCTTGTCCCATGTCTTCCCTGTCTGCTCCTCTCTGCAAACCAACAGGGAAGTGGTGAGGACTCTACTGTTATTGCAGAATTAATGGTCACCAAAAAGAGAAAAACAAAAGAGGAAAATTGATTTTAAAAAGTGATCTTTCTGGCAAAGCAGAGCTGTGCAGCACTGCAGGGTATGTAGTCCTTTCCAGAAATCAGGTGTAGGAAATCCATGGCACTCTCACAGTGACAAGGCCAGGGAGTGCACTGACTGCTGCAGGTAATGAAAGCAGTCGGTCATTCATGATTTCCTGGAGACACATTAAATAATGTGACACAATTCTTTTCCTTCTTAGTTCAGGAAGGAAATTTTAGCTGGGTTCCTTACAGACACAAGGCTGTTGGGATCCCAGTCTTCAGCAAATTCCTCTGGACCTGGCCAGCCAGAATTACCACTTAATTCCTAAAGCACAATAAAAACAGCAGCTGGAGCTGGGTAAGGTGTGCTCTAAAAGCAAGAGAGGGTGTTCATCCACCCAGAAATTATCACTGAATGCCTGGTCCTGTCTGGGTTTAGGGTGGTCTGAGTGCTGGAAATAGGGCAGAACAGTCAAGACCTTATCAGCTCTACTCAAGGGTTATCAGCTCTAGTCCTCAAGGAATGCCTTGGATTTATTGGAAAATTTTGTTAACACACATGCAACATATCACTGAGAAGCTGAATGCAAGAAGCAGAAGCAGAGGGTAGAATTAAAAGACCTGTAATCCACATTTTCCACATTATTATTGGAGTTACGGAAAACAAGGCAACTGAAGGTTGCACTCCAGTGTTCCTGTGCTGATGTGGATGTGCAAGAGGTAGGACTATGTGTCTTTTTTGCAATGCATCAGCAGATTATTCAAGGAATAATTCGCTACCAGTAGAAAACAAGCTTTGGTGAACCCATGCCTATGAGAAATTGCTTTATTTTTAAGGGGAACACCACAGCTGCCAAAAACATTATTCTGTTTCTCATACAGAGGACCTGGTATTTTTTGTTAATTAGGTCTCTCACTGACCTCATCTTTTGAAGTGACATCCTTGTACAGCTCCACCTTGGGATAAGCGCCCATATGCTCAGCTTCACAGAAGACCTTAAAGGCAATCAGTCCCAGAACTGGGCATGAGCACATAAAAATGGAAAACAGTTAACAGAGAAATGCTTTTAAAAGGGTAAGAGAAACAAGACAACTTAAATAAAGTAAGCAAAAAGAGGAGTATTTAAAATGCCTTTCTGTACTCAACCCATTTATTTTATCTGAAAACAAAGTAACATTTGCCAAATTACTCAAGTGCTTCAATGGTTACCTCTGATAATTACCCTGTGGTCCCTGTGTGGCAGAGAAAGCTGTGTACACTGGGTAGGATCCCATTTTTACAATCAGCTCAATTCTGTAAAAATAGAACAAATTCCCAATTTGCAAGAAGGAAATGTACTATCAGAAATGTGGCTTAAAAGGATGGAACAGCTGATGCTGCGAAATCTGCGTATGCTAATGTTCTTATTTCCCAGAGTAGTGCTATTATAACCATGATACAAAATCTAGTTCTAGACTATAACCTTTTTATGGAAATAATGTACTCTGATGTTTACTCACCCCAGCCTGGCCCCATACATTTCCCCCAGTAATTTAGACACAAAGTGTAGGTCAACATGGACTTACCTGGAGCACCACTCATACAGAACTCCATTTTCAAGTATTCCTAATCTGCCAAGGCAATTTTTCACTAATGTCTGGGGAGGTTTTAACAATGATGATTTTCCCTGTACACAATTTACTCTTCTGGGATCAGGCAAACTGAGTGAAATGATGAAGAAAGGCCGTTCCACTTGTATGGTCTTGGATTCTGTGTTGCTCACATTTTTCAAACCATCTAACACCTGAAACACTAAGTTAATTATGGTTTTAATGTATTCTTTGTTAAGAACTTTCAATTTAAAAATGCTTCAAATTCAGACATCTACTTGAAATGCAAAAAATTATAATTTGGCTACTGTCACTATTGACATTACTATTTATGATACTCCCCTAGATTTTGTGAAAAAATACTTTGGTTCTAGCTTCAGTCAGAGCCTTGCACATTATTTCCAATTTCCCTTTCATTTATACATGTAGCCTGCCTGGCTTCTGTGAGGGATGTCCAAGCATGGAGGGCACATGACTTGCCAAACGTTATCCAAGAAGGCAGGGATGTAACTGGGGTCACTAAAGTCCTGAGCTATTAGCATAATGAGAACATTGCCCTTTTATAGGAAGCTACAGGTACAGCTTCAGTGTCTCTGCAGGTTTATTCCTGGGGAATAGAAACAATAGGCAAAAGAAAGCAGAGCCCAGGAAAGAAAAAATACAAAAGTCAAGAAGCAGGCACAGGTGAGTTTTATGAGCAGAAGTTGGAGAGATGGCTGTGGACAGCATTAACTGGGCAGCAGGAACTCTTCCTCTGACATACACATATAAACAGAATCTTTTATGTTAAATGAATGAGACTTAAACATAAAAATTGGTCCTCAACACTGGACCACCGCTCACCTGCAGTGGCTGAAAAAAATTGGTTTGAGCTGAGAGTGCAAGTCCTGCAATCTCTGAGCAGGACTGAATTCCCTGGGCAGTCTTTCCCTGCCTCTGCTACCTCTCACCCTGGGCCATGCAGAAGCTCCTGAATCAAGCCAGGATTGTCAAAGTAAAGAGCTGTCACCCACACAAATCACTATTGCACCTGCTCAGGGTTTCCTGCTCTGGGGGTTAATTGCATTAAATAATGTTGCAAAATAATAATGAAAAACCCCAAACCAACCAAACTTTGATTTCCCAAGGCATTTAAGGCACCTAAGTCTTGGCAATTCCAGCTTAAATTAATGAGAACTGTGCATCTTAATTCTCTTGAGAGCACTTTGAGAGTGTCAGAACAAATCAGTGAAAACAAAATGCTCTTTCTGCAAAATGGAAATAATTTTCAAAGACCAAAGCAGAGAGAAGCTATTGATAGTATGTTCTGCATTTCTCATTCTTCTGCTGTAGGTAGAACCAAGCCCTTTCCCAGCAGCATTCCCCTTTCTTCAAAGAGGGGAACTTTGTCACACTCACTAAAATTAGTGCCCAGAAGCCTCCTTGACCCAATTACTTCATGTAACTGCAACTACATGTTAGCCCAGCATGGTGGGACCTTAGCTAGATGTCTGGAATCTCTAAAGAAAAGTTATTTCTTAAAAAAAAAAAAAAAAAAAAAAAAAAAAAAAAGGAAAGGAAAACTGAGCACTCTATTATCTCTTTATTTTGAAGTTACCAAGGAGTAAGATGAGGACAGAACTCACCAACTGAAAAACTTAAGAGACAAAATTCTTACCCAAACCCTGAAAAAAGTTGAGCTGAAGAAGAAGGAATAAATGTTGATGGCACAGTTCCTCATACAGGCAGGAAGTCTGTGACATTCTTGTCCCATGCAATTCCCCCAAATCGTGAAGGTAAAGCTGACTGGGGAAGAGCAGCCCTGGGTAAAAGGGAAGAGGGAATTGTGAGCCCACAGAGGCAGTTCTGGACTTCACAGTCAGGCTGGAGGGAGGAGTGGGTTATAGGTTTTCCAGCTTAGTGTGCATGAAGTGATCCTCAAAACCAAGGGCAGTGAGTGGAAGTAGTTGCTGTGTGTTGGTGCAGAGAGTTCAACAGTCTTAACTTCAAGCAGCAGAGTCCAAGGATCGGGTGAAACCCTGTCCTTACTGAACATCTTGCAGCAGGAGATATCCAACAATTGCTAAACTCCATGGAGGCTATAACTCCATGCTTTTCCAATTGCTTTGGTGGCTCAGCTTTGCATCAACACAAAATATGATGAAGAAAAATGGATTGCATGAAGCTTCATAGAGAGAGCACATCAGTATGTGCTTGAAAATAACTGCACAATCATCTAGGGTTCATTAGTGTATTTTAGATGTTAAACTCCTTAGGGTGAAATACACTGACTTTAAATCCACTCTGAGTTAACTGCACAGAGCTCTAAGCACATGATAAGATATCAGCTGGGAGATGGCAAGGGAACTCCAGCAGCCACAACTCTTATACTCTCCCAGAAATGCAAAATGTTACTCCATTAAGCAAAGATCAGCCTGAGAAGCAGCCTAGATTAATGATGCACATCTAATTAAAGAGGTAAATAATTGTGGTGATGTACCCTGAACAAGAGGCAAAATACATAATGCAGCAGGAAATAAGAAAACTGGGGTTTTGATTAAACTACATTTCTAAAGGTAGGTAGGAACATAAAGTGTCAACTATTAATGCAGAGTAGCTTAATATAAATTAGACTAAGAGTTTGTTTTCTTCAGCCAGTACTATTGATCTTAATTGTTACAGCTTACTTTTGTGGAGGGAAAGAAGCTGTCATTAACTAATGAGAAGACCCTGATGTTCCACAAAAATGAGATATCTGGGGTTGAAGGGAGCAACTCAGCAAAACCTGTACTTAGGAAAAGGCTTTACCCATCTCCTCAAGCAACATGCATTACTGTAAATTATTTCAATTTTTGTGTCTCTGAAGTAAAAATTTCCCACCCAAATTCAGGGAGGGACCAAAGAGCCACAAATATTCTCCCCCCAACCCTCTCCCACACATGCAAAGGCAGATAAATAAAGGTCTATGCTGCCAATTCTCCTTTGCACACAGTTAAACAGAACCTATAAAAACAGGAAATTTGCCCCATCATACATCAGAGTCCCCAGCAGTAACCGGGGATGTTACTGTGCTGGGGAAAAATGTATTAATCAAATATTGCATCAACCTTTGTTCTTAACATTACATCAATCCTAATTCAACAGCATCACCATGGTTACACTGTTATTGCATTTTAGCTTTGCAAGTTTCTTATCAAGATGCACCAAAAAATTTCAGTATTCATTCTATGTACATTCCAGACAAATAATCTGGCTATCATATCTATGCTATTAACATGAGGCCACAATCCCTATTCCTTAATTAACACAGACCCACAATAGCATCTTCTCTGTCCAAAGCAAGTTACTGTACATCCTCTCTCCCAGAGTCCAATCTCCAATACAAAACAGCAAAGCTCCTAATTAGCTGCCCGTATTTGGGAGCTGCTTCCATCAATTTGCATTCCTGTATTACTAAGAACTCTTTTTCCACTATCAGCAGGACCATTAAAGTTATAAAAACATCCACAACAACACGGGAAAGAAAATTTATCACAGCTTTGTTAAAGAGGTAAAGCTGAAGAGAGGCTTTAAAAGTTTTGCAAAAAAACCCTAAAATACCTTTCAAATAACACTAACAAGAGTCTGTAATCCCAACTGAGGCTTCATCTCAAAGCACAACAAAACCCTAAATTATGCAATTTACCAAAGATGGAAAAAATTCTCGAAGGAGATTGTGGTGAATTGATTCCATTTCATTGATTTTCTTAAGATTTTATACAGAAATTCACTAAAATAGAGAGTTTAAAATTGTCAGCATGACTAAAACAGATCTTTGCCTTCAGGAAGATTTGGTATCCCACCAGATTCCAGACTTTAACAACCCACTCCCTTCAGGATTCTTGTCTTTGTATTCCTGTTGCTCTTCACTTGGTGTTTATCTGCAAGGCTTCATCTCCTTGTGACTGTGAATCAGAATGTTCATTATCTGATGAACGCAAACATTGATTCAGCTTCTCTTGCTTCATTAAGCTAGTCTAGTTTGCTCCTGATTTATTCCATGTTTGCCTGAGACTTCACCTGCATCTCCTGGTCCCAGGCTTTTGGAAGTATTGTGTCCCATGTGTGAGTTTTGCAGCTGGGATGTGTCCTGAACATCTTCTGTAACCTGTCTATAAACAGGACTACAAACTACACACCTGCAAAGTAATTTGAGCTGAGGCTTAGAATTTCAGTGAGCCAAGTAAAGTTCAAATAACACAGATTATGAGAAAAGTGATTTTAAAATAATTTTTAGAGATGTGGAAGGTTCTGTTTTTCAGCAACAATGAGCCCTAACTTAGCATTTCTGATCGAGATGCATGTTTTCAATGAAAATTAGGAAAATAAAAACACTAGAAGCATGACTGGAACAAGATTTGCCCCAGTCTGGGAATTCAAGATAGAGGCATTAGGATGATTATGCTGAAGTAACTGGACATTAATATGTCCAAGCATTTCCTACAATACAGCAATTTAATTTGCATTTAAGTGTTTCCCCTACAGGACTGTATTTTTTCTTCCCAAACAGCTGAGGATATCCCAGGATTGTTCCCAGGATATCCCATCCCACGTCTGTGACTCAAAAGCACAATGATTACAACAATTACAATATGATTAAAAACTCATTATCAGGAATATCTCTCTAGCATACTGAAAATAAACATTACTAAAATTACTTTAGAAATGTTTGTTTTCAGTATGCTAGAGAGATATTCCTGATAAAGTAATTTTTCTCACAGCATTCACTAGATGATGTTGCTGTTTAATTGGCTGACAGGCAAACAAATTACTTATAATGAATATTTTCTTTCAGAAATGACAGCATTCTGCCTTTTAATTGCACCTGAATGGACTATGATTTTCTGCAATATATTTCTTATTCAAAACAAAATTTGTATGTTCCATCACTTGGGAAGTTAAGTAACACCCAGAGGATTATTTCCTGCAGGTCTGCATAAGGTAGAGTTGATTTTTCATGCATTTAAGCAAACGTTCACTTTTGAACTAACCTGTAGATTGCATTGCTAAACCAAATGGAGAGACATGGTCATAGTATTTAGATGGGACTTGGAAGGGGAAAAGTCAGACTCTTCTAATTTAAAGGAATAACAAGATTTAGCTTTTTCTGTTCCCTGCAACTACAAAAATTATCTTGCCATTCCATGTGTAACATGAGTTTTCTAAGTGAGATACTTATTCTGCAAAATAATTCCTGCAATAAAAAGATCAGACTACTTTAATTATTTTTACTTTGTACTGCAGTTAATACAATGGGAATTGTCTGAGCTGGCATACCAAAAGATTTATTAATTGAATAGAGCAGACAGCTCTGACAGTGTTCAGGAAAGCTTTCCTAAAAATCTGCTGCTTGAATATAATGAACGAAATCAGTAAGAGAAAAGCAATGCTCAAGAATGATGTTTATTGACTTATTCCTAGTAGGCAGCGCTGATAAAAAGGACAGGACAGAACCCTGACATGACAAGAGCAGCGCTCAGATTGGACTGTCTATCCCCAGGGCTGCTGCTCTGGATTTGATCTGGCATAGCTGATAGCAGAATCAGGGCTTGAAATGGACAATTTTCCAGCAATAAGGAAAAGATCACAAGACAAACTGCTCTATAAAGCAGCAGGGGAGGAGAAAGGGGGGTTAAAAATTGAAACAAGAGCAATAGAAGTTTCACTGCATTACAAGTATCAGGGAAGTAAATGTTTCCAATAAAAAAGCTCAAGCCGAGGAGTGTTATTTATCAGGGAACATCTGTTTGGCTGCCCACTATCTGTGCTAGTATGGCCTGACATGCATACTTATGGAGAGCAACACAGCCTGGCTTGGCAGCAGAGAGATGTGCTCTGAGAAAAGAGTGAGTATATCCCCATCTGTACTGTTAGAAATCCTGGATTTCTACTGATATTTCTAACGCCAGGCTTCTTTCTCCAATTCAGGCCTGTACTTTATCCCAGAAACTATTCCTAACTTCATATACTAGGTACCCTGTAAGATTTCAGTCTATTCCTGCTCTTAATTCTTACTTTTATCTGTTTTTCCCAGCTTCCCAGATACCTACATAATTCCATTTACAGCATATACTTATTCTGGAGACCAGTGGATCCTTCTGACAAAAATTTATCTGGATTCTACATCCAGCTTGGTCTTTGGCAGCCTATACCTTCGTTCTACAATATATTCAAGTTTCCAGAGGATGAAGGAGAAGACTTATATAAATGATTAAGTTCTGCAGTCCATGTTGGAACTGGATTGTTAGAAAAATGTGTAAAATAAGTGCACATTGTCATAAACTGAGGGAAGAAATATAATGTCTATCCTTAACTTTGAAGTGGGATGGACCAATCTGTTCTCCACGTCAGATGGGAATTTTAAACAGAGATTTATCACACCAGAGTCAGTCTAGAGGGAATAGCTTACACTGGGATATGGATTGAAGTTCACGTTCCCGCTGCTGGCAATCTGTCACTGGCTGCCGAGTTTCACTGCTTAGGACTTCAGCTTTACTACAGTCCTCAACTTCTCTTAGACCTTAGTCAATTGAACCCAAAAATTAATCACATTTAATTATCTGACCCAAAGTTTTACTTAGCTTTAATCTAAGTGCAACCATCCCATTCAATGACTTCCTTTGTTCTAAATACCCATTTCAAAGGAACATCATTATAACCATTAAAGAATTGGAGAGGAAAAAAATTATACCAGAATCAGGTGAATTCATCAAGCATGCGATTCTTAATTCAAAATTACTTCCATTTTTGCATTAACAAGCAGGTAAACGAAAAATCTCCTCCTCTGTCAGAACTGTTCAGGGGCTAGTAATTCAGTGTGATTCCCACTCATGGTAAAACAGAACCAAACATGAACTGGTATGGATTTTCTCAGGCCCAATAAGAGTGGAATTCACATTTTACTGGTAAAGGAATCACTCCTCAGTTTTCACTGACAGCTATTTCAACAAACCTGCACTCCTGTGGGCATATATTTATCTAAATTTTGTTGAAGTTAGCCCATTAGTCCCAAATTATCCTGCACTGGCACATATTGTGAGGGCAATATTAGCCTTACACAAAACCACACTGAAAATTCAACTGCAACAGCATCTCTGACTTTGACCTTGAATTCCAGGTACCCTGACTGGGAAGGCAGTGAGTGCCAGGGGTAAGTAAGAAGAGAATTATGCACAGTGGATGCTTCAGAATCAAATTTCCAAGGAAAAAGAGAAAAAAAAAAAATTCTGCAAGGATACCTCTTCCTGGCAGATGCTAAGGACAGCACCATGAGAACACAGCAGTGCCCAACTAATCCACCACTTCTGGGCAAAGGGCAAAGGGCAAAGCCAGGTAGAAATGGAAAAAAATTGGCTCAGGCAAGGGCCTTTCCTTCCATGCACTGAAGACTATTGGTGTTTGAATGGCTGAGATCAGTATCTGATGTGTTGGTTACATTATTCCTTGCATCGCAGCTACAAGTGAAAAGTCTCATTTGACTCCTAGCTGACACCCTCTAAAATCTGGAGTACTTCAATAGGAGCCCCAGCTCCCAAAGTGCTGCTTAAACTCAGTTATTTTTGCTTTGAATATGTATCATTCTCTTTCTTTAGAGTGCTACAAACCCTTATAAAACACATAATAAACTAACTCTGCATATTTTAAATGTGTCAGATATTAATTAGATTAGATTAATTAGATCTCTTTAGTATAATTATTTTTTACTTGTCATTTAAAATGCGCAGGTATAGGCCCATCTTTAATGATGTTTTTATCACATATTTAACATAATTTTTTGAAATTCATACAAACTAGCAACTGTCCTCTCTCAGGTATATGTGGATTATTGTTGCTATATAGAAGTTACACAATAAACTGCTGTCTCACTAAACAGGTTAAGCATGGACATGGATCCTTATGGAGTAGATATGTTTTCCACTGGCTTCTTATATTTACAGAGGATTTATTTACAAGAACAAGATAGTCAAAATAATTGAGATCTAGCAATGTGATACCACAATGTTAAATATTTTAATTGAAGCACAAAACAGGGAAAAAAAATATCTGTCACTATAATCAGGCTCTGGACTCTGAAACTGAGAGGGCTTTGGGGTAACATCTTAATTGCAAAACACAGCAGGTATCCTGCAGTATGGAAAATGTAGCAAACTTCTAGTGTGTATGCTACAAAATACTTAGGCACCTGTTGTGTTACAGCTTGGCAGCATCATCCTTGAGACTAGTTTCACTTATTGCTTTGGCCATGGCAGTAGTTTCATTAATTGCAGCTGAAATTGGGATTGGCAGCATTTCCTTCGAGGATTTAGGGCAACAGACTCAGTACTGCAGTCCCATTATCCTCAGTCCTGTGGAATTATATATATCACTTTAAAAATAATACTGTGTGCAACAGAACGATAACACTGTTACATAAATGAGGGTACAAAGTACAGGGCAGTACAGATCCATTCCAAACCATTAGAACTGCTCTGTCTTCTATGGATGATCATTTATTTTATGTGTCCTGATGGCAGGATCAGACTATTAATTTCTGCCATCTGTGTGCACCTTGTTCCTTATCACTGAATTTTGACTACAGATTGTAAACCCTCAGCAGGTGATACCTGTGCGACTACTAGCAAAGAGACTGAATGCTTTTCTCTCCGCATATATGCAGTGGGGTCAAATTGCATTAAAAACCCAAATATTGCCAGATGAATGACTTTCTTTTCTTAATCCAGAGCAAGGCAATATTTATGTATTTTCATGGACAGTATGTAAAGATAAATTAGGCTACTTCAGAGAGGAGGTAAAATTATTTTCATTGCCACTAAGTGCAGTTCAGCTGAGAGGGGTCCTTATGCAGGGGTCCTTTCTTAGACAAATCCTCAGAACCATATATCCTTAGAACCGTATAACCAAGCTTCAGGTTAAGTCAAAGAATTATTTTTGTTTTGTTTCTTTTTGCAAAAATCCTTGTTAATCCGTCACTCTTTTATGGTGCAGGTCCTAAATCTCTGAGGCCTTCTAAGCCTGTAATCTCAGATTTACCAGCCTACTGAAGGAGTAACACAACAGTCACTACAACAGATCATATACTAAGACCACTTTAAAGGCAGCAGAAAATGTTCAAGTATCATTTCCAGCAAGTTTCAGGCAGAGCCCTTACTTGCTTCAGGTGCAATTTCTATCCTAATGCTTTTCTGCATTTTGGCCCCAAATAACACATCCCACCACATGGACCTCTGCCAAGTTTCTTTAATGCTGAATCCTGCAGGGTGCTAAATAGAGCCTCAAGTGTTAACTGAATTGAAAATCATCTGAACTGGCTGCTAAAGGACTGGAAGTAATGGGAAATCCCATTCCACAGGTCACCTGCACAGCTGGGACACAAACTCCACCCCTCAGCTCGATTTTGGCAGCCTGACCCACAGACAGGAAGGTCTCAAGTCATGATCAGCATCCAACAGGCAGAAGCAGACACGGATCTCAAGGAAAAGCCCTGTGTGATTCCCTGCCCTGTCAACCCTAGTAACACTGGCCACCTCAGCCCCTACTCTGCCATCCAGAGCCATGCCAAGTGGGGCCAGCTGAGCCCCCTGTCATCCTCCACCTCAGAAAGCTCAGGATGCATCAGGCTCACTCAAAACCTGCTGTTTTGTCACAGCTCCAATGACTGTACCAGCATAACTGATACTTTTGGTTTTTAAACAGAGTTTAAAAAATCAGAGTTCATTTCCAAAATTAACTTCCACAGCAGCATGGCATTTGTAACTAAGAGAGTATTTAGTCTCTCTCTCAAAGTCTCCCCTCACTTCCTGAATGGTTTTTAGACTTCATATTTAACTATAATCAATGAATGTTGGGTTTTTTTGGTTTTTTTAAATTACCATTTCAAAGGCAAGTTATACTCCAGCAACTTAGATGAGGTGGAACAAATGGGATCATTTACAGATGCAGAGGAATTAGAGTTTGGCCCAAAGTTAAAATTAGGCAAGGTTAATAAAACTCAGCTATGGCTTGGCCATCCATTCAGGGAGCTGTGACAATGCATATGATGATTTAGAGCTCAGCACTACAGGATTCTCCCTGTTGAGGTACAGGGAGCCACCGGGAGGTGAAAATATTTAGCACCTTAAACATATGCAGTCTGTCAGCACTGAGCCTTGCAGACATCTTGGTCAGGGGCTAGGAGGGACCTCCTGGTTGCAGTGATGCCTTAAGATTTTAGCCTTTATATTTTTCAAATCCTGTGCTGCATTAGTGCCTAACTTTAAACTATAAAGTGTTAACTACTGTCTTCACATTTTGGTCAGACAAAACAATTCCTCTGGGCCTGGAACTCCAGGACACCCTACAGCCTCAGGCCCCAAAAAGTATAAACAAAAGTGAATTGGGAGCAAACGGGGGGCATATGGCTTCATCACCTGAAGCTGTAATTGGAGAATTAACCCCTGATATGTAAATGGACCACACTTATTTTCTGTCTGAAAAACTTGTGACCACCATCCATCTCAGGTGTAACCTCTGGGAGGCTTTTGACTGCCCAAGGTGCATCTGTTGAAGGCTTTTAATAAACACATACTCTTATTCTCTTGACCTTGTCTAGCCTTTGTTCTAGGTAGCCACTCCAAGGCATCAGCAGGTGTAGCAGATTTCTCCTGGATGAGATTGAATTCATATTCAACCTCTTTTCCTCACTCTCCCCAGGTCACATCTCTACCTCAGAAGGAAGCACACAAGCAGTGAAATCTACTGTCTGTTTTAACCATGGTCTAGTACAGAAACTCTTCTCACTTTAGCTATTGTGCTGTGTTTGGAACAATCCCAGGTGAGTATTCAATTCCAGCTGCTGGAGGAGTAGTCATCACTTCAGCAGGTTGCATTCCACTCTCCTTTGCCCTCTCTCAAGTGAAGTGAGCTTCCCAATCATTTAAATGATAATTAAAACCAGGTAGAGCAAGCAGGTTATTTCCCAAGCAATTCAACTGAATTGTCAAATTAAGTAGCCTCCTCATTGTTGTGCAGATTTATCAGGGTGTTAATGATTCATTTGAAGACAACAGGGTGAAATGGCTTCACTTCACTGCCTGATTCCTGGGGCTCTTACCCTCACCACCAGAATCAGCATGTGACATTTCAGTATCTTCCACATTATTCAGAGGTCATCTCTGTGCACTGAGAGACCAGATGATATTTCTAAAATCCCTATGTATTTTTGTAATTCTTTTTCTTCCACCACTTCCTGCTGGCTCCTTCCAGAAGTGTATGTGGTTCAGCATATCTTCAGCCTGATCCTTGTTGACAATAACTCAACATTAGAAGACATTTGTTTCTCCTGACTTTTTCTTCTAACCCCCCCACATTGAAAAATCTAAGGCAACAGGGGGAGAAAGTTAAAAGAAAATCCTTCTGGCTTTCAATTCTTTTTTTTCTGAATTTTTGTGAAGCTCACAGCAAGAGTAGTGGCCCACCTGAGAAAATTAGATCAAATTCATCCATTTAGTTGATGAACAGCCAATAACTGAGAAGTCAAAGCCAGAGACTGTTCCAGCACTAAATCAGAACTGAAGGACACTACAGGACTTGGGTCACACCATAAATCAGGAACAAAATCATTCTTTGCTCCACTTAGATTTGTATTTACATAGGAACCCAGTTTTACAAAGGAGCTGACCTTGTCTTCTATCAAGACAGAATGTCTGTCCTAGATCCAGAAGTTCAAAGCAGGGATTGATGTTCTGGAGTTTTGGATATTATGTCAATCTGGCTGGAACAAGGGTAAAAGTTATTTCTTCTATTCCTTCTTAAAGCAAACATTCTTAAATCATAAAAAAAAAAAAAAAAAATCCTAACAATGAATAGCCAGTAAATTTTCAGTCTTATAACTTAACTGGTAAAAAAAGGCAAAGCAAGCTCTGCTTAGGAATCAATCAATAGGGTGAGCACAGCAGAGGAACAGAGTCAAGCTTTGCTCTACTTTGGGTTAGAGGGCTTGTTATTTGGAGTTCTCTTTCTGATAGAGAGCTCATTCTTACTTAGCAAGCTCAAATCCAAAGCCTGTTTTATTTCTGATCCCTCAAAAACCAAAGGATCTAAAGTTTCCAAAACTTTTCATCATTTATAAATGTCTTATTCAAGGCACATTGACCAAGTCTTCAAAACTCTTGGAATAACCACTAGAAAAATTATGTGGGTTTACACAAATTTACAAGTACAGGACCTCACAACTATTTTCCTGAATTCCTGAAAGCTCCAAGCCAGACAACTCCCCATGAGATACAGATAGAATATGTGGTAGAAGGACTTCAGAGCAGTGAACATCCTTCCATTTGTCAGATTAAAGACATTTCTACTAAGAGGAGTTGCTTGATAAATTAATTCTGAGTGATCACCTCTGGGCTGCTGGGCTGCCTGGGCTTAAGGAAAGATTTTTTTTTTTTTTAATGTTTTGTCATTTTCATAAGAATTATTTAGTCAGTAGCTATTTCCAGCTATGTTGAGACCCGGTCAAACTTCCTAAAAATTCACCTGGCTTCTTCATATTATATAATGTTAGTCTGAAAAACTCTAGGATCCCCAGCATACAGAGCACATCTGCAGAGGGCTGAATGACAAATGTTACAAGTCTCTGGCCCACCAGACCTTGACAGCAGTTTCCTAATATTTTTATCTTTAACCTCACCTTCTGGCAAAAGGTGAATTTGGACATTTATTCCACTGGTGCAGCTCTGATCCTGCTGCACCAACTGCCAAGCCTGCCTTGCATTTTTTTGTCTCTTCTGCACATCTACATACATCAACGTAAAGAATTAGCTCACTGGGTATTTTTAGAAATATTTTCCTCTCCCCCCTCAAAATTTCCTAAAATACCATAACTTCTGCTCAACCAAACAAGCATCTAACCAGATAGGCTGAAATCTCCTTGAAGGTGTATCAGTGTGCAACTCTTTAGGTGCATTTGGGATATTTTCACGCCAAGAATCTCCTGACCTACATCCTTCCCTTAAAATTCTGAGTCCCAGTTTAATCCCCCAATTGACAGAAATCTTCAAGTACGACTGGGAAACAGACATGCTCGGCGAACTGGGGAGTAGAAAAAGAATGATCCTTCTCAGATTTTTCCCCTGCAGAAATGGATATCAGCTAACAATTACAGCAAACAGTGCTTTCCTGCTCATGGTGTCCATCCCAGTCAAAAAGGATGTAGAGCTTCCTCCTTAAACCCATGGCATAAACTTGGTAGCAGCAGATGCAATTTCTAGGAAGCCAGAACTGCTTCAGACAGAGAGTTTGCATTTGTCAAGTCACAGTTACATTCTAAGCCTCATGAAATTCTAGGATCTACACCTTAAGTATATCAGAGATGTGACAATAGATTTGTGTTCAGTGCCAAGTCCTAAACCAGAGCATAACACAGGCAGAATTGAATAGTCCTTGACAGCAGTGCCATGTAAACCACACTTCTGAAGGCAAAGTAATGCCAACAAATTCAGCTATAAGGGCCAGGGAAATCATAACCCAGACAATCTTAAGTAGACCAGTCACCAAAACTGAAGTATTGAAATTAGACCTTTGGCCAAGAAATGGAATTCAGACACACAGCTGGAAAGGGGCAAGAGAAAAGGGGCAAAGAGGTGAGCTTAGATTAGGTGACAATATGAAGGACAGTATTTAAAAAGAAAATTTTAATCTAAATAGGGAAACACAGTCCGTGTTTATGGCACATCTACACATGCTACAGAATGCTGCACTAATGCTTATTTAAAAAATTTGCAGTACATAAAGACACTGTTGTCTGATAAGTAGATAGAGAAAACAGCCATAATATTCCAGTTTCTATTACAGTTATTCTGGGAGGAATCCTTCAACATGCAATTAACTCTGCTTGCAATATACCAGAGACAAGAAAAGGTAAATTGAAAAAAATCTAATTAAATTAGAGAACCACAAAGGACACATCTAGTGACCAATAAATAACACATAAAGCACTGCTGGTGTAGGTTGATGAGTACTGTTAGTTATCAAACATTGAAGGGAATTCCTTGAATAAAGACAAAGGAGATATAATACTCAGATTCATTGAGGGGAAAAGCAAGGGAGTAAAGGACACCTCATGGCACAGGTGCTGGCTCTGGTGAGGTCCAGAATCCTGAATTCAACAAATCATTGTAAATTAATTTCTCAGATTAATAGTAGGGATAAAATTGCACTCTTTTCCTGCCTATTGTACTAATCTCTGATGGATTCATTGCAGCCACTTCCACTGCCCACTGCAATGGAAGCTCAAACAATATATTTTTTGGCTTTTCCCCACATTATTTCTCATGCTAAGGAGGAGGTCCCAAAAATTATGACAATGTGCCATTGTTTACCTTCTTTCCTTGATTGTTATGCTTGTAAGAAGTTCTAGAAGAGCTTGATGAGAAGGCACAAGAACAACACAAGTTTTATTACTTCACTACTCAGAGCTCTTGCTGAGAATTATCTGACTGAACCCTCCGGAATGAAAAGAGGCAACAGGAAACATGCTACACAAGTCAGGGCTCAGCATTCTCAGCCCATAGGTCTTTTTAATTTCATTTCTGTCAATAGACCAACACTGGTTCAAGCAAGAGAGTCAGTTTTAGGACACTGAGATTATTTAAGTCACCTTAGTCAGATATGTTTTCTTTTTGAACCTTAACAGCAAAAACTCTTATCTATATACTTAGCTGAAGCAAAACCAGAAAAAAATCTGGTAATTGCAAGCAATTTCAACAGAACAGTTTTAAAATTCAGTAAAAGCTCAGTGCTTCTCCTCTGTGAATCCTCTGTGAATCTGTGTCCACTGGTACATTCCAAGCGGAGGTGCAAAGGTTTTGCTGTTATCAATTCAATAAACCCCTTGGGGACAAAAGGAACAGTGAGTACCAGTGACACCAGAACTGGGTGCTTTGGAATAGTTCTACAACAAATATAATCACAGTATGAGGTCATGTTTTCTGAGCCTCTTGGTTAGTAGTGTGTAATTTTTCTTACAGAGGATGCAAATAATTTCCAGAGAGCTTTGTTCAAAGCCTGTTTTCTTTAGCAGCCAACTTGAGCCCAATCAGATAAGCAATTTCAAGTGGGATTTAATGGGACACTGAAGTTACTTCTCTCAGTAAAATAAACAAAACTTGTGTACGGAAAACACACACTGTATACACAAAGAGAATAAGTAAAAGGAAGACATGGTTCAGTAAGAATCTTAGCACAAAGCCATCAGGTTGGGCTGCTTCACATCTGGAACAGAGACTTGCAAGAAAATACTTTGTAAAGAATCAGGGTTTTCTAGATGCACTTAACACCACTGGAAATATAAAATACAACTTGCCAACTATATGCATTCCACGAAAAACATTCTTTGCACTAAACAATCTGAAATTATGTCATTCACTCTGCCTGTTCTTGTGTTCCTCTTTCCATTCCAGCATTTTAGCTTTTGAGTTCTCTGGAGCAGAACATTTTACACACATCTATATTTGTCACATGCTGAGCTCAAGAGGCCACCTGTTTGGTGTATGGCATCCTCAAAATTACTCAGGAAGAATGTGGCATGTGAGCCACCATACATGTACCATATGGCATTCCCTAAGTCATTCTGTGCAGAAATAGGAGAAATACTGTGTTTTGTAAGGTTATCTTTCTGTGAAATACTGTTTAGGGGGGTAAAATATAATCAAAATTGCTTGGTTTTTTGGGAGGTGGTGTCTTTTATTCTTTTTTTTATTGTCTTCCTGCTACTCGAGGCAGCTGCTTCTTAAAAACTTACAGAAATCATCTATTTCATTTCAGCTACCATGGTGCAAAACACTCTCTCAATGCACAAAGAAGGACTGAAAAATTTTTGTGACTTTAATCTGGGGAGTAGAATACTCATTCAAGTCTAAAAAGCGATATTCTCTAGGGGAAAGGCATAGTCCAGTCAGCTTACATCCCACTCTCTTTCTCCATGTTTTAAGCTCAGCTTCCCTACACAAGTCTCCAGAACAGTGATTTAGCACAGCTGCTTTCAGTAAATGCTCCTGCATTTACATGGGGATCCTGGAAAGCTGCACACCATTTAAATGTTTTAGAAACCTGATAGTCATCCCAACATGCTGGTCTTGAGATGCCCCTTCCCTCAAGGGCTGTGAGAGCTCTGTGATCTGACTTGTACAAGGCTGGTAGGAATTTAGTCATTTTGAAGCTAACATCAAATACCATCATCCTTTCACTTACTTCATTACCCTGGATAATCCCCAGCTTCTATGGCTAAATTCACCTTAAGGGGTATCCATGCCCTGCAGTTTCAATGGGATTCTGGTTTCTCCTCCACTCCCTCTCCTGAGCCATCCTTTGGCTGTGCTGTTACCCTGAGGAACAGTATCACTGGGAAACTGAAGGACCTTTTTTCTCCTTGCCAACATACAACCCCTTCAAACCTTTACTACTATTTTCTTTCTCCCCATGCCAAGTTTTAACCTGTTCTTGCCACTAATCCCCTGAACAGTTCTGCACCACCAAATTGCATTCATCAGCAGCCAACTCTGTGTTTTCCCCTCATTTTCCTTCTCCTCTCTATCAGCATTTCTCACAAGGCATGCAGCATGTTTACACTCTCCCTGGGAATCTATTTCTTTTTATTAGGTTTCCCTTTTGACACCTAACTCCACAAGGTCTATTTCTAATCTCTTAATACACCTTAAAAGACATCAGAATTCAGGGGAAGTCACTTGGGACTGAGTGCAGTTCTCACAGCCCAGAGGAAAAACCCAGCTGGGCTGAAGGGGGTACCAGGAAAAGGCAATATTGTTTTGATCCTGAAGTACCAGAATGAAACTGGACAGAGAATTTTGTTCTGCTAAATAGGAACTGTGCAGCCCTAGAGGCCCTGTCCTGGCAGGACTCAGAACAGCCAAAGAAGGAATCTAGTTCAGCTGTGAAATGAGGTAATCCTGTTATCAAAACCTGGTGTCTTCTGCTGTTTTGAGAATGAAAATCAGTGCATCTCCGCTAGTATGCAAAGAGGGCTGCACAGAGACCATATTATTTCCATTTGTTTTCTTTTGTTTCTGCTAGCACCACTTCAGAGAAGGGCTAAAGTCCTTTAAAGTCCATATATTGACTTAAGGGAATCTGTTTTCCTCATGCATTTGTTTTGTTGAGCTTTTTAAATTTGGTTATATGTGTTTGTTTTCACATGTTCACCTTGTTTTCAGGGGCACTGGTAGCAAAAATCCCCATGAAAACTGCAGTGAAGCTGAGAAGTGCTTTAGGCACCCCTAAACAAAAGGAACCACAGTTCTTTACTAATAACAATGATATGAAACTTGCTTGGGGTTGAAGAATTTCATTTTCTTACCACCCACTCCCTCCTATCAAAACAGCCCTGTTACCACTTCACACAAAGATATTTGCAGTGCACAAAGGGATTTTTTCTGTTGTTTTGCTCTTGTCATCCAAAAGGTAAAGCAGTACCTGAGCTTCAGGGAGGGAAAGGTTGCCACATCAGAGCTGGAGATTAACATCACTGGAGAGGCACACATGGAAAAGTTAACAGTGTAGGAGAAGAGTCAGTTCAGCAACAGCAGCATGCAGGAAGCACACTTGAGGAATCAAATTGTGAAGTTTCTCAAGTTCATGATGGCTTTTTGAGTAAAACTTGCCTCTGGTATATTTTGGCTGGTTAAAACCCCCCTGTGCTCCTCACAAGAGGAGCTCCTTGCTCCCTATCATCTTGTCCTACCTTAAACCCTCTGCACGTGGAGGAGCACAAAGCCCTGACTAAGGCTCATCACATCACAGGTGAAACACTAATAAAGTACAGAGCTATCACAGCTGGGGAGGAATCAATACCAAGTTACTGAATTCTGAACTCCCAACTTGTAGTCTGGGAAACCATTTTGTTGCATGCCCATCATCTTTTCAGTTCTATCAGAGAACATTCACTAATTTTGCACCACTGTTTCTTTTGGGACCAACACACAATATTAACTAGCAATCTAGTTTCCAAGGAACCTTGGTGAAATTGAAACAAGAATTGCCTTCAAATTTAAGCTCGGAGTGTGCAGCTGATCTGCTGCTCCCCATCATCTCAACAACTGATTCGTGGCAGCTGAAGGTTGATGCACCTTGGCCTCTCACATAAGTCAGACGATTTTGCAATATGGCTCAGCTGTAAATTGCTGTACTGATGGAGTTACTCACTGAGTAGATCTCTTGTTGCTTCATAAAGAGAAATTAGCACTATCACACAGGAGCCTCTTTCCCAAATCTGTGCTAAGTACAGCACAAGCACAAAGTGCCAACTAAGGACCTTCATGAAAGTGGCAGAAGCACAAGAAAGAATCCTCAGAGCTCTGTAAAGTACATTTAAGATATCTGATTGAATTTTCCCCAGAAAAGGTACTATGTCTAAAGCAGATGGCAGAATGTTAAACAAATTCTGTGATGTTTCTTTAGAAGGACCTAATTTATAGTAGCAGAATGATGGCAAAAATCTACCCCCAAACTGACAGGTACAAGTCAAAAGGAATTACTAAAAACAAAACTAAAAAACCCCAAAACTAAAAACAAAACCAAAAAACTAGAAGGAGGTGCATCAGGAATTCTAGTAAACTTAAACATGCATAAACAGCCATTTGTTGAAGAATGGGGGATGTTAACTGTGACAATACATTACTTGTTTAAAATTGCTTTTGACAATCTGTTTTAATCCAGACTGGCAGAAACTATTGCATTTAAGAGATGCATTCCTTTTACAAAGCCAGCTGTATTTTATTTTTTGTTATTAGAGATCCACATGCAGACTGTTATTTTCCTCTCTGAAATCTTTTCAACTGTTGTGGGTGGTCTCAGCTGTGCAGCCTTAGTATAAATGGTTAACTCTAAAAGGTGTCTTCAGGCATAGCCTTGAGCTATTGGAATAAAAACACCCTGCCTTGTGAGCAGCCCCTGGCATAAGGGTTAAAGTGTGCAGAGAGCCCTCTGAAACTCCTTCTTAGTCCCCTAGTTCCTACTTTTACTTTAATTCCCTTTTTTCTCTGAGGAAATTTATTTGCACCTGTCTTGTGTTTTGTGAATCCTCTGCTAGTGAGCAGCTGAAAGAGTCAAAAGAGGAAAACTGTAGGGCCCCTGTTTCCTCTTACAAATCTTCACACAAGGTTTTCATGGACCCCAGAGAGGAGCACCCCTTGCTCAGATGTTGTTATTCCACTCCAGCACAGTCATACATAAGGCACAAAGGCAATCTCCCATGGCTGCTAGGAACAGGCAGGGGACCCACGGCCATAACATCTGTTGTTGTCTAGAAATAGACAGCTCAGACCTCCAAGCAGCTCTAGGAAAACACTTAAGAAAATACTATAAAACATGCGTCTCGGCCTTCCCCCACAAGACACTCTCTAGTTCACTTGTTTGTTACCTGTTTGAACCTAAGGGATGGCTAATATTTTCCTCACCTAGAACGCAGCCATATACAATGTTATGGGCTCTGTCTTTCCCAAACTCCTTTCCACTTTATGTAACAAAATAAAGCCCAAAATTTTGGTTGGAATAGCAAGACTCATTCGGATTAGTCATTGACAAAACCAACAGATATTGGTGCCTACAGAGAGCTGACCTCTATCCTCAGAGGGAATTTTCAAAACCCTACTGCCCATAATCATAAGTTTCTAAAAGTACTTCACCTATGTCTTTCCAATTGTGGTGCAAATCCCAGGCTCCCCTTGGCCTCTCACCAACATTTTGTCCCCTTTCAGCCCCCGTCACCACTCAGAGCTCCTGCTCTCTTGTACTCCAGAGCTCCCTTAGGCAGCCCCAGTAATTGTACCCTCTGTAATCAGGGCTTTAACTGGAAACAGCGCTTTTGTTTCAAGGTTCCCTGCCTCTGGTCAGATTTTCCACCCCATCACAGCCTGATCTCTATTTTGTGATGAACTATCACCTGCCTCTTTAGCCTTCACCCTGCTCCATGGCAAAGGTGGTTCAGAGGCCACAGAACACTGACCCTCTGGGAACAGTCACCCCTGATGGCTTTGGTTACATGGAGTCCAAGGATAAGATCATGTGGCTGTTTCAGTTTGAAACCGGGTGGAAACACCAATTTCATGTAGTGGTTTAGGTTCACCAATTTGACATTTCCCGGACAATGCACCAATTAGAGTGGTGGGTTCAGTGCTGGCCAGTCACTGGTGCACTCACTAGAATGTACTTACTCATTTCCTGCTGTGAGATGGGATTATGAGAAAGGCAACGCAGGCTCAAAACTTTAAAAGGGTATAAAGAAAAGTTAATTAACAGTGACTAAAAGAAAGAGTAATAAGAATCAGAACAAAACCTTCAGAACACTTCTCCCCCTACAACCTTTTCTTTCCCAATGACAATGTAAAAAGACAAAACCTAAAATTTTCAGTTTACCACCTCTAGAATAGTCTTTCTTCAGTTCATTTAGGAAGAGAAGTCCCTCTTGCTAATGTTATGGAGACTTCTCCACAAGAAAACAGTTCTCTTGTGGCTTTTAATTTCCACGAATAGCAGCCACCCATAAAAAAATCTGCAATCATGGAGTCCCTTCCATTTCCCACAGCCTTTCCCACAGCTGTGTTTATGGGCCATGTCAACTTATGGGGTACTAGGTTAAACATGAGCTGTTCAAGAGCAAAGGTTCTCTTCATCTATCTTTGAAATCATCTTCATCTCTGGGAACAGAGGTCTTCTTCTTTCCTTGGGGGCACAGGGTCTTCACCACTCTTTTCTCTCTCTCTCTCTCTCTCTCTGTTCAAATTTCTGATGGGATCACAGCTACTTCAACATCTGCTTGCTTCAGTTTTGGTCATATCAATTTGAACCCTTCATCTCCCCATGCTTTCATGTGTTACAGGGAAACAAAGTCTGATGCATCAATTACATCTTTCTCCATAGCTTCACAAGAGGATTTCAGCCCCAAGATCAAGGTATCTCCTCATCTCTCCCATGTGGGACTTGACTTCTTCTTCCCTGACCTCGGTGTCTTCAATGTTGCTTCTTTATGTGCCTGCACTTTATCCTGTTCTCTCACTTGAGGGAGGATTGAAGCACTGAAAGAGTTACTATCTCACCTGGGGCCTGGAGATGGTCACGTGAGCCCGGCGGGCTCGGTGCTTGCAGCCGGAGCTGTTTTACAATGGAGATTCCTGCAGCAGCTGCACTGGGGCTGTGTCAGGATCTCAGGGGCCCGCTCTGGCTGAAGTTTGGCCCCTTGCTGTGGTTAATTCCAGCCACAGGGCTGATGCTTTTCCCCTCTCCTGTCCAGCAAACTGCTGGGCCAGGGCCCGGCCCCGCTGAGCCGTGCAGGCCGCAGTGGGGGGGGCTGGCCCTGCCCGTAGCCACTCCCAGGGCTCAGTGGATCCCGGCTCCGCTCGGGCTGGCAGCAGGGGCAGGGCTTAGCAGCAGCAAGATGTTAGCAATCACAGCCGCAGCCACAGCCCAGCCCCAGCCTCAGCCCTGTGGGCCCCTCCCCCTGCCCAGCAGCCGATGGAGGGGGGTGGGGGGCCCAGCCCTGTTACCTCTTTTGCGACCAGAAAAGAAAGAGAGATTTCCCGGGATTTTTTGTCTTTAACATGGGTGTTCACAGAGGCATATCAGCTTTCTCCGTGGTTTAACAAATTGTCAATTCTCAAAGCTAATTACTGATTGGTTTTTTGGTCAGACGCAGAGGAAACTGCTAGCAGCTTCTCTTTGCATCACTTTGCTAAGTGCCTCCCTTGCAAAACCACCACAGATGGATATATTCTGCTGTGGTGCAATGAAGTTTCTGTTCAGGACATTACTCATCACAAATATATTGTGTCACACACTGACATGATTCATCATTGTATCTTATCAGCACAATGGAGGACATAAAGAAGCAGTGGCATCTGCAGGACCATTTCCCCTTATTTCCTTTAAAACCTGCTGACCTCACTGGTTCCTCCATCTCTGGATCATCAGTGAGCATTTCTTTTCACACAGGGTGTTCTGATAGCACATTAGATGAAAACCCACTTAGCATGGCATCCTCGGGCAGGACAAGACTTGGTTATTGCAGGATGTCGTTGTCATGGTACCTTCCTCCCTATGCCAGTACTTCTTCATCTTTTACATAGCCTTCTACCATAAATGTAAAAGTTTCCCTACTGATCCTTTCCCTGTGTGTTTCCATGACAAAGGTTTATTTATCAACTCAGAGCAAGTTGAAGAAGGTGGAACAGGGAGTAAAGAGAGTATATGGAGGTAAATTATTTGAACTTTCTCTGTGAAAATAATCCCCTCATCCCTTCTCCATCACCAGCTTCCAAACTCACATTAGCCTCAAACTGATCTACTCTGTATGAACCTCACAATGGTCAAAATTCCTCCACAGGAATTGGAGGAAGCCTGTGGTCCACACAGAGACCATCTAGGGGAGCTCCAGGAGCAAAAGCTCTTCTTTCTGTCCCATACAACCGTATCCATTTGGCTTCACTGTCTAGGAAAAATTATTTCAGCACCTTTCAGGGTTGGTGGTTTCATTCAAATATGAGCCCCAGAATCTGCTGGCAAACTCCAGGCATCTGGGCTACCATCTAATTAATACTCCTCCTATTTTTCCAGTGTTAAGTTTGATTCTAGACTGTCAAATACTAATGTCTAAATTCCCCAGGAAGAGGATGAGAACAGTAATAGTTAATCCTCTGGAGAATGTGATGATATTTGCAAAAGCAAGTTGTCTCGGTTTGAGAGGAATTGAGTTTTTTGGGAAGTTTTAGTCAAACCAATCAGTGGTCAGATTTGAATATTGACACTTGGTGTGACCACTAAAGACGTGAGTCACCACTGAAGACACACAGGGTTAAAAGCAGAGAATTCACTCTCTTTTCGTTCCTGCAGAGGTGCTCATCTCCTCCCCTGCCTAGCCAGAGGCTGGGTGGGGGAGGGGAGCCATGGAGGCCTAGGTTGAGGTAGGCCTGAGCCCTGAAGAGAGAGAGAGGGTGGAAGGGAATGGAACCGGGCCAGCCCCTGCAGGACAGAGGGGTGGAGAGACATTGAGATGGGGTTTTCTTCGTCTCCCCCGCCCTGCCAACAGAGGAAGAGAGAGAGAGAGAGCCTGTGCCGGCAGAGGGGGCGGCGGAGGCGGGGGGGCGGGGGGAGATGCCCAGCATGCGGGAGTCGCTGCTGAGATTTCAGTCTCCTGAGGGCAGCGGACCTCGGACTTTTAACTCTTTCCTGGGTGAAGGAAACTTTATGAAACATTAGTCCTCCTGGCTGGTGGTTTAGAGAGAGAAGAGAGACAGTCTGGGACCTGAGATGTTAAAAAGAAAATGTGGAGAAGCTGAAGTGGGAGGAGATGATGCAGTGGCTTTTTTTAGCTGGACTTTTCTTGTATAGCCATAGACNAGACCCTTGGCCCCAGGGGATGAGAAAATGGGGGGGACTGTTGTTCCAAAAATGAGACATGGTTGTTTTTTAGCACTTGGCAAAGCATCCTTAAAGAACCCTGTGAGCAGTTTCGGTCCATGGATGGTGGTGAGAGCACTGTACATGGAAGGAAGATGTCACGATGGCAGATTTTCTCCAGGCAGTGCCATGTATGACAAGGATACATGAGAAGTTTCAACCCTGTTTTGTGGGGAGGACTGTGGTACAAGAGAGACTCCTCTCTCCCCTGATGGACTGAGAATTGATTATCAGAGTGTTAGTAACTTGATCAGGACTCCCAAGATTTTTGTCTCACTGTGGTTTGGTGAAATTGGGTGGGAGGAGGAAGAATGGTTTGAAAAGTTTTCATTCTGTTTCCTGTGTGTTCCTGATTTTAGTGTAGGTTAATAAAGTTTTTTTTCCCTCTCTTTCTAAGTTTGAGCCTGCTCTGCTCTGTTCCTGGTTGCATCTCACAGCAGTTAGTTAAAGAAAGTATATTTTCATGGGGACACTGGCATTGGGCCAGCGTCTAACCATGACACAAGTGAACACAGAAGCCTGGAAATAAAAGCCTTACTGAAAGCTGATATCTGTATATATCCTGACATACGGCTGTCTCTTAAATTAGGCAACACGTTGTACCACCTTGAGGATATTTTTATTAACCTTCCTCTAAGTGCTTTATATAGTTTTCTTTTTTTGTTTTGTCTTTATCAAATATATCAGAAATAAATACTGTTGCTACCAAGCAAGATCTAGATTATTCAAAAAAGTTAGAAACACAATGCCATTTGTACATATGTTCATTTCATATGAGCTAGCAGACTGTACAACAGATGCAAGAACACAAGAGGATTCAACCAAGACAAGCCCATACGACATTGTCAGAATAATGTCTTTTCTTTCCATTAAAAAGATTAAGAAATAGGAGAGCAATAATTCCTGCAAACTATGTGTGTGTTTTAAGTAGAAACAACATGAAGTCTTCCCAATCTTTTTCATTTAAATAATTGTAATGATGACATTTTGTAATTTTGGAAAAGAAAAAGCTGTCTATTGAAAGTAGCAGTACTTACATCACAGGGCCATCTGCTAAATTTAGTTCTGAACTCATAAAAACAAGGCTTGATGCAGTATGGACAACTTTCTAAAGCTGGTGATCTTCTCTTTCAGGAGAACACTTCCTTTGTCAGGGCACAGCAGTCAGATACACAGGAAACCTGTGCTTATTCTAAATGCTCAATCTGTCATGGTTTGGGACTGGCCCAAATGCCAGTGCCCCCATGAAAATGTATTTTCTTTAACTAACTGCTGTGAGATGTGACCAGGAACAGAGCAGAGCAGGCTCAAACTTAGAAAAAGAGAGAAAAACAAAAACTTTATTAAACTACAAACTAAAATCAGAAACACACAGGAAAACAGAATGAAAACCTTTTAAACCATTCCTCCTCCTCCTACCCAAATTCACCAAAGCACAGTGAGACAAAAAATCTTGGAGTCCTGATCAAGTTACCCTCACTCAAGTAATCAATTCTCAGTCCATCAGGGGAGAGAGGAGTCTCTCTTGTACCACAGTCCTCCCCACGAAACAGGGTTGAAACTCCCCATGTTTCCTTGTCACACATGGCACCGCCCGGAGAAAATCTGCCATCGTGACATCCTCCTTCCATGTACAGTGCTCTCACCACCGTCCATGGACCGAAACTGCTCACAGGGCTCTTCAAGGATGCTTTGCCAAGTGCCGAAAAAAACCAACCATGTCTCATTTTTGGGACAACAGTCCCCCCCATTTTCTCATCCCCTGGGGCCGAGGGTTTTCTCAAGAACAGAGCTCTTCTCCCTGAAGATGGAAGGCACCACCACGCCCTCTTCATCTTCCTCTGTTCACTCCTTTATATAATATCATTACAGCAGGTCAGTCTCTTGGCTCAGGCTATAGCATCCACCCAAATGCAGTCTCATGTATTACAGGTAACTTGGTTCAGTCTATGGCTATACAAGAAAAGTCCAGCTAAAAAAAAAAGCCACTCCATCATCTCCTCCCACTTCAGCTTTTCCACATCTTCTTCTTAACATCTCAGGTCCCAGACTGTCTCTCTTCTCTCTCAAACCACCAGCCAGGAGGACTAATGTTTCACAAAGTTTCCTTCACCCAGGAAAGGGTTAAAAGTCCGAGCTCCGCTGCCCTCAGGGCACTGAGATCTCACGGTGGCACTCCCACATGCTGGGCATCACCCCCCCCGCCGCCTCCTCTGCCGGCACAGGCTCGCTCGCTCTCTCTTCTGGGGTTGGGGGGGGGAACAAAAGATACCTCGGTGTTTTCTCCACCCCTCGGTCCTGCAGGAGCTGGCCCGGTTCCATTCCCTTCCACCTTCTCTCTCTCTCCGGGGCTCCGGCCTACCTCAGCCTGGGCCTCCATGGCTCCCCTCCCCCACCCAGCCATGTGGCCGGGCGGGGCAGAGACGGTGCCGCTCCCTGGGCTACCACGGGCGAAAGAGAGCGAACTCTGGGAAATCTCTGCTTTTAACCCCGTGTGTCTTCAGAGGTGACTCACGTCTCCAGTGGTCACACCAGGTGTCAATATTAGAATCTGACCACTGATTGGTTTGACTAAAACTTCCCAAAAAACTCACTTCCTCCCAAACCGAGACATTTTGAAAACCAGAATCTGGTTGGAGTCCACAACTGCTATGAAAGATTAAAATGTGGTCACTAAAAATTCTACTGGAGTTTATGGGACAAACCAAGTTATTAAGGAGCTTGGGATACACGTAAATTTTTACAATCAAAGACGGTGCCGCTCTCTGGGCTAACAGGGGCGAAAGAGAGCAAACTCTGGGAATTCTCTGCTTTTAACCCCGTGTGTCTTCAGAGGTGACTCACGTCTCCAGTGGTCACACCAGGTGTCAATATTAGAATCTGACCACTGATTGGTTTGACTAAAACTTCCCAAAAAACTCACTTCCTCCCAAACCGAGACATTTTGAAAACCAGAATCTGGTTGGAGTCCACAACTGCTATGAAAGATTAAAATGTGGTCACTAAAAATTCTACTGGAGTTTATGGGACAAACCAAGTTATTAAGGAGCTTGGGATACACATAAATTTTTACAATCAATTATCGACTTTCATTATTCATCCGAGAACTTCTCCAGAAATCAAGTGAAAAGCAGATAAAGCAGATTAATGGGTATTTCACACCTAACCACATGAAAGAGGTCTGGATAAAGCAGGTTGAAGAACTTAAGGAAAAATTCAGGTAAGAATGAGTTGCTTTCTGTATAACATCATGTCCAGAACTGGACTTTGCAGGCCACTTGTCCCCTCGGAGAGTTTCCTCATTGCAGAAGGGGTTTTGCAAACACCTTGTACCAAAGCATGACACTTCTCCACTGATGGAATGCACACGGCTCTATGACCTGTCAGATTCCACAGAATTCCTACAAGTTGTCCGTACATGGAGGGGATAGTAACAAACTTTGTAGATGTACTAGAATGGACCAAAATACTCAGGACCAAAAACCCCCGAATCTCAGATGTGCCATAAAATATTTACAGGGTACAGCCACACACATGTGATTGCACGAGATGATGACAAACTCAATAAAAGTCAACAAACACAGAACTGTGACAGTGGAGTTGTTATAATATGTGACATCATTTGATGTTGTCTATCTGCTCCTTTGTATTTTATCCCAAAAGACAATCCACAGCTTTTCCGTAGGTTCATGAGACTTTTCACACCAAATTTTTGTTGCTGGCATGGAACACGGGGGTGTGCTGGGTTGGTTTGATGGTGATGGGCTGTATTTGGCCCAAGCAAGTACCTCGGTTTGGTGGTAATACTCACCTGGAACTTCTGTCTCATCCTCTGAATGTCAGACAGGTTTTCTGAGGAATAATTTTTGTCATCAGATCATGTTTCTCCCCAAAAATGAGGGTTTGCTTTCAAAAAGTGTATGGTGTTTCTGAGGACATGCCCAGTTTCAGAAATGTTTAATGTGTAAAAACTAACTACAGGATCTACATTCATCTCATGAGTGTCTTGAAATTAACTGTCAAGAATACCCAAGAAAACAATGTTAATGAAGAATCTTAGTCCAAAGCACCTACTGCCATTCCTGTTGAACACAGAAGAACAAAAAGATTACTATAAATGTTGATATTTAAGCAAAAGAGAACACTTTCTATGCATATTCATGAGGCATTAGCCTCATTTTTCTGCCCAATGAGTTCAGTGATAAATAGGTACAAAACGTGGTTGAATGTGGCTATAGAAAATAAAGATGTTCTGGGAGCTAGCCAGAACATCAATTGATTTTGCATGCTTGGTTTTTCACTTTCATTGTTCAGTTCTACCTCGGGTTATGAATTTTCAGAAGGAAACTGAATTCAGAGTAAATATACAATTGCTACTTGGGCTGGTGTATCATTGCTCTTAGGGTTCTTTTTTTAAAGGTTGCTTAAATCAATAGAATGTACACTTGAAAAACTACAAAATATTATTGTATTTTTCTTGGCCATTGAAAATCTTTCCATAATATTTCCTTCTTCTTTATTGTAAAATAAATATGGGAAATCTTTAATGATCTTAAGGGCTGTGGCTGGATGTATGATACAAAAATTGATTCATAATTACTTTTGATCAATATAAGTGGTAAATTTACTGCTTGTATCATTTACTATTACCAGAATATGTACATAAACATTAATCAATTCAGTTTTGACATGTTAACATATATAATTTAGCTCAAAAAGTATAATAAATCATTTTATTAATTATACACATATTTGTAAAGCCATCCAGACATGCAGCAGAATCATGTTATACCAAAGAGCCCAATACACATGAAGAAAACCATTTCTGCTCTAATATGTAGTTCAACCATGTGGCTCTTCATCAGCTTCTGCTTCTTCTCCTCCTTCCAACTAGGACATGTTATATCTTCTCTATAGAGTCTTCAGAGCAGGGACCCATTAATTACTGTGTAGCGCCTGTATTGAGTGTGCCCTGATGACACTTGAGGCCAATGGATGCTGCTGAAATATGTGTAAAAATTACAAGAAAATATTTAAAGCATGTAAAGTAATTGTCTCGTGGTCCACTGGTTCACAATATTAATCTATAACAGTATAATTAACGTATCTTTTACTGTTTCTCTTAAATTCTGAATCATCACACCGGTGTTGAGCTTTCCTTCTGTCTGAGAAGTGCTTGTGGACGTGATTCGGTTGTTTTACAGCTCAGAGGACCAAGGTTCCCTGCACCTGGTTGCAGTTTGCAGTGGAAATGCTCCATTTTTTTTCCCAGACAGTACAGGACAAGTAATTACATCTCTCTGCATTGCAGTTTGTCCCCTCTATGATACCTTTTCTCTGGCCCTTGGTCTGTTTTGTTGTTTGAATTTGCAAGTTTGGCAGGTGGGTTCAATCTCTTGATTTGTGCCCTCATCGGTAACTGTCACAACACCAGTTTCAGTGCCAGTCCCTGGCACTATCACAGAAATAAAACCACCTCAATTTAAACTGATACAATATTGCTGTCCCCTTTTTGCTATTTTCATTCCTCCCACACTAGTCTGTCTTTGGCTTAAAAGTGATTTTGCTCAGTCAATGCACTCTGAAAGATCCTATTAAAGATAAATTGTCTTCTTGTGGTATTTACAGTATTCATCACAAGCATCACCAGTAGGGAGTGACTGAAATGAGTACCAAGCCTTTGATCAATATTAATACACAATATTAATCTAATGGTGCATTCATGATGGAAAAAAAAAAAAAAAAACCACATGAAAATCTCTGCATCATGCAAAATGTAAGCTCAAGTATTAAATTCTTTGTAGTAATTATTACTGAATTTCAGGTTATTTTCTCCCTCAACTCCTAGTGCTGTAGTATGTTATTACAAGAGGCAACTGTTGGAAGGTGGATTATTTTCTCCTGTGTGCAGCCTGTCCCTGGAACAGCCACAGCATCTCAGCTGGGCCAGGGCAGGACTGCAGGTACTGCTTGATCTCGGATTCTGTGTTCTTGTCTTTAATGGAGTTTAAGGTAGACGTTGCAAATGCAACTGAATGCTACTTGAGATAGTACTGACAAAAACAATTTAAAAGAAAAAAAAAAGAAGAAAAAGAAAAAGCCTTAAATAATACAATATTTACAGCGTGATGATTCTTTCCATTGGGAGATTGGTTTGCCAAAATTTACAATCAACAGCAGCTCCTTTCTTAGTCAGCCTCCTGTAATCTTTCCTAATCCCTGCTGCCTTTTAGGCACCTGGTAGTCCCTGCTCTGCTTCTCATTCTCCATTAAACTCCTTAACCCTACCTTTGGGCTCATTGAGAGCCTACATGCAAGGGGTAAATTCTTAGGGGGGGATCCCCCTGGGCAGCTCAGACTGGAGCAGGTCCACCTCTAAAGTGCGGGCTGATTAGCAACAAATTAAGCAAAATTTCCCAGCTTGAGATTTAAAGCCACCAAACCCAGAGGTCATGAAATGATTGTGCCCAGGTCATCACTCACTCTGCTGACCGATGTTATTTTGTAGTTCTCACTCTGCTCCCTGTCTGGGTTTTTGCCTTCCCTGCAGTCTGTAAGCCCTTCCAGACAGGTATTTCTCTGTGGTCTGTGCTTAGACTGCTGGGTAAATTACATTCAGATTGAAGTCTGGCACTTCTAGGTGCTCTCATGAAGTATTAATGTGCATACTTTCCATTGAGCATAATTTTTTAATGGTATTTAACAGGCGCTGGCTGGGGATGTTTGCCAATTAAAAGGCTGGCAGCAATGCTATTTAACATGTTGTTTACTTTAAGTGGTACATGCAGTTTACTTTAAATGGTAGGCAGGTTTCAGCTTCTAAATCTTGTTTGAACATACCAATAACCAAATGGTGGTTAAGAAGATGCATTTCCAGGCAATGCAGGCATTTTTTTTTCCATACAATGTATATGGCAAAGGCTGTGTTCTCCGTGCTACAGAGCAGCCCACCAGCAAAGCTTCTGCCATCGGTTACTGGATCTCCAACACTGAAAGCATTTCCAGTCATGTATTCATGAGGCTTGAGTTTTGTGCTTTTCTCACTCAGCTTTGCACTGTATATTGGCGTGAAATTGAAACAGGAAGGATGAGACACAAAGAGAATCCCATGCAGGGCAAAAGCAAGAGTGTCAAACTGTCTTTTAATCAAAAATATGATACCAATGAATTAGACAACGAAGAAATGGATGGTGTCACTGAAGAGTGATTTTAAAGAATTAACTGAATGTATAAATCTGAAATATTGGTTGTCTGTCACCCATGTTACACATTGTTCTTTCAGCCACTGATTCAAATGAGCCTTGTAAATTGAATTGTGCATGCAGAATAGGGTGTCCATAAAAGCCTTTGAGAGTTTCACAGTTTGGGTTATAATTACTTTTTTAGTACAATTCCTGGATACAGTGACTACCTCTCAAACAAGGACTGATTATCTACAGTTCCTCCTGGTTTTATTACAAGCTCATTGGGGAAGGCTTTATGCTATGCAGTGTCAATGGAACCTGGACTAATAAATAAAAATGGGATGATTGATTAAAAGCCAAGAAGAGCCTAAGTACTCCAGATGATTCACTGTGCTGAAAATCTCATGCTTTGTAGACAAAAGAGACAAAGGAGTGCAGAAATAAAAAGGCAGCCCATGTCAGGGAGCAAAAAGGACCCAGAAGCCAATGGCTTATTCAGTAATCTCATGTTCATGTTAAATAACTTCTTTATTACTCTATTATTTTTAAATAACTCAGGCCAGAAACTTGCATCACATTTCTTCATCTTGTTTTGTTCTAAACAACAATAAAATGCCAATATGTCAAGGTGAAGATGGGCTGAGTACAATCCTTGTAAAGAGGCAACAGGGTATTAATCTTTAGTAGCTTATCTGTAGCATTATCCAAAGCAGAGATCTGTTCATTTAGGAGTGATTCCCTTCACCTAACTGGAGCATCCTAGTTCCCATTATTCATCTAGTTTCTCTATGGAATTAATGGAGAGCTCTGGCATAGGTGTTTTTCTAGGTGAGATTATTCATGCTCTAGAGGTGTGAATAATTCTTGTTTGACTGAAGAGGGAGCTTAAGCATTTTTTAAAGAAAATTTATTTTTACATCATTAAAAAAGTAAAGAAAATTAATTTTACTATTAATGGTTGACTTCAGTGCAGAGCTATATTAGTCAAAAACAGGTTATCAAAGCAGAACACAAGAGAGAGGCTTCAGTCAGCTCAGTCTCCATGGCAGGGCAATTCCATTATTCTTCATGACAGCAAAACACTACTTTTGCCCTGAGTTAACATTGTGGTCCTGCCCTTTAAAAATGTTCAGAAGTCCACTTCTTGACTGAGATCATGAGACAGGTTGATTGCCAAAAGCTGTCCTGCACTTTAGAAACATTTGCTCATACAATAAAAATGGAAAAGTGAAGCTGCTTTATGACTTTTTAACACACAAAACTATTGGGAAGCGTTATAAGCTCTGACCTACACTCACAATTATAGTTGCCATCACTCCTTGGGAATGAGACCTGAAGTTATAAATACATCCACTTGCATGAGATATTGGAACTTACCTCAAAGAATTCACTTTCAAAAGGAAATTATGCACTAATTAAATAAAAGGCTAAAAATCAAAAACCAGTCCCAGAGATTAGTCCACTTTGAGCAGACATTCGTGCATCTCTCTAATACTAATGCAGAGAAAGAGTCAGTGGGTAGGGAAGTACCTTCAGCCCCAATACGTAAAATATTCCTGTACTCAAGTGCTGCTGTCAAGTCTCTTCCTAGTGAACCCAAGAAAAAGTCCAGTTGGCTGAAAAGATGAAAAAAGGAAAGAATCAATGTTAATATTATTTGTAACAAATAAAATTAAAACAATTAAAAGTCTAAACATCTCTATTTATTTAATTTCATTACATTTGGCAGACTCCATTGGGCTGATGTCCTCAATTAGACTCATTTTCATATGGAAAGAGAGAATCATGTGCCTTGAACTTTACATGCATTAGGATACAATTTCCAAGTTTCCATGGAGAGTGCAAAGTGCCATTCTTCAATTTCCAGGCTAATTTCACAAAGGAAACTTTTGAAGGGCATAAACTATTTTAGCTGTGTTACTCTTATAGGTTTACATAAAATCCTTTAAAGTGCTAAAAAAATAATTTTTCCAAGTGAAAGGTTTTATGAGAGAATTTCCTTTTACAATAGTTTTTTAAAAATACATATTAGAATGGTACCACCTAGACATTCTATAAAATTTTTTGATGTTATGTAAAATACATGTAATACTGTTATCATTTGAATTCCACAGAAATTTTCTGCAAAAGCATAGTTTGCAAGACAGGAGGGGAAAAAGAACAAAATCTCTATCTCTTTACTTCTGGCTAAACAGTCTCCAACTGGAACAGGCAGCATTTGCAAATGGATCTGGGCTCATTTATTTTTTCCAAATTGTCACCATGTATTTAAATATTTCATTTTCACTTGTGCAACAAAGAAAAAGAACCCATAAAAAAAGATGATAGGCGAGAATTCTGTGCAAGTCTTTGAAGTAATACTGGTAATATAGTCCTGAGAAACTGAATTTCCATTTGCATAATTACATTGGCCAGAACTATCTCACTGTCCACCTTGCTGGAGTTCAACTCCTCTGACATGCTGTCTCCTTACCCAGGAGACACTGGCGGATTACACAGGTGAATTGAGAGACAAATTCAAAGTACAGTTGCCCGATTCAATATTACACCTTAATGGGAAGTCTAATACAAGTTACACACTATGCAGCAGCAATATTTTAATATTTTGGATAAATAGGACACAACTGCTGAGGATATATGGAATTGCAACACTGCAAAATTGAGGTCAATATAGTAGAGACTGTGGGTTTTTTCCAAATCAAGTGGGCAGTAGTCAGAGGATGTGGTGAGAGGAGCTTGTTAAAAAGCTGACTTGGTTTCCTCTTGCGTAAATACAAATCCTCTGTGCAATTGTTGCTCCTATGTTTTGGAACTCACAGAACATGAAAAACTTACTCCTGGAAGTGCTGCTCTGCTGGAAGGATGATTTCCACACAACTTAGCAATGAGGGGACTTGTGTCTGATTGCAGAGAGGGAAGCTTCTACCAAAGGGGTCACTGTTAACCTCTGCACCCCAAAATTTGTGTAAAGAAAGATGGTGCTATGAAATGACTGCCTGTCCAAACCTGCAGCCAGACCTCAGCCATGGTGAGGCTTGGAAGGCAAAGATGTCACGGGACAAGCTGCCTTCTCTTCCTGAGACACCAATATATTCCTGCCTGCAGAGCAAAGAAAAGCCTTGGCTGTATCAGCATCAGCAGCTGGTGTCTAGCCAGGTAATCTTCAATTTCCTTTAGTCAGTTATGCATAAAGCTTTCCTAATTGTTAGCCAACACAGAAGAAAAAGTTCCTCCTCCTCCTCCTCGAAAGCATGACTGTGGCTGGCTGAGCCCTTTCCTGAAAGACCCAGAATACACTGAACTTCGCCTAAGGTGGCAGTGCCTGCAGCAGTGATCTGGAGCTCTCAGTAAGTATGTTAGTGAGGAAATGTCATGACTGTGGAGGGAACAGGAGACTTCAATACAAATAAGGATTCCTGGGGAATGACGCTGTTCTTTTAAGTGCAGGAAAGACACATTGAGTTTAATGGTGATAAACTCCATAAAACAAAACAAACACACACCCCCCACACCAAAATATCAAACCCTCACCATGTATTTGCAATAAAATCATAAATTGGCAGAAATCTACCTAATATACTCTGCTTGACCATAATCACAAGGTGACCCATATGTTCCCTGAATATCTTTCTAACAGTGAATGCATTTATGAAAGACAATTTTCTGTGAATAATAAAGGATGATGAACCACCGAAAGAAAAGTCAGACCATCTGTCTGCCTCCTTAGTCATTAACATTCACCTTCAGTATATGCTTGGCTTGTTTTATAACTAGTTGACTGACAGGAGAATTAGTTCATTCCCATGGTTTGGGGTTTTTTTCCTGTAGACTTCATTTTTTTTTCTGTCTTCTATGCATACATTTGTTAAAGAGAAGGTGGGGGTGGAATATGTGTAGTCTAAACTAATTTGAGAAACTTGCACAGCTCCTGCCTGCAGATGTCATGGTGTTTGCATTTTACATATTCATTGAAATCATTCTCCTTTTCTGGGGTAATGAAAAAACATTTTTAGGCTGCATTTAAGTCTCAGGTACTCCCCAAAGTTGTAATCATGCTCAAGGTTTCCCTAGTGCTGAGGGAATTATCCTCCAAATGTCTTTACACATTGATGGATTTGTCAGATTTCTGTGGTTTTGTATGTGAGGAGAGTGGTCCACATATCTGAGCTGACACGTCTCATAGCTGGTTTTCCTAAACCAAGAATGGCCTTCACAGAGCTGCAAGATCTCACCAGGTGCTATCTAAGGTGATAAAATAGAGCAAAAATAAAGGGAGTCAAGGATTTTGACCAGAGTTTGCAGGCTGTAATGTGGAGACAGGTAAATTACCACATATAAGGGATTCACTTTACAATTAAAAAAACCCAAAACACAACAACAACAAAAATACCCTATTTCCACTCAACTTTTAATATCAGTTTTATGCCTCAACCCCTTTAAAACAACAAAGCAGAATTTTGTGGGACAATAAGGACTGAAAAAGAGGAATGGTGACTAGAAATGAGTTGTGAGTACCTAAGTGCTTTTAATATTTTTTAAAGATGTTCTGAACTAAAATATTTTCTTGACATTCTAGCTGCTTATCTTTCATATGTTTGCCCAGTTCAAAACAAAGCGTGGGCAGGAAATATCTCAAAAAAGTTACTTTAAATAGATTTTTGATTAAAAGCATAATGAAAATTATGGTAGTTTGAAGTCTGCTGAATTCAACAGGAAAACTGAGAATTTACTGAACAATGGCAAGGACGAGATGTTTCTATACTTTCTTCCAATTAATTATCTTCTTCCATTTCCTGTAAGTTTAGATATTTTTGACTCTTATATTAAGTGTTGTTTCTAAGCCCATTTTGTAAGATAAAGTATTAAAGAATTCTCCTTCTCCTCTAGAAATGAGATTATTTATAGCTTAGAGTTAGGATTCAAGTAGAAGGATGATTCAACAGGGTGTTCCACTGTCTGTCCACAACTTATTAGAAGTGTTTATATTGAAATCTAGAATTCCAATAATTAAGTTCTTCTATTAGCTTATTTATGCAAATTAAAGAAGGAGCTACTTAGAGAAAAATTCCCAAGGAAGACCAGCTTATATTTAACAACACATTTTTTGCTTCAACTGATCTAAAGCTGCTGTGGAAGAGCTGCTCAAATGGACTGACATTGGCTCCCAAACTGCTTCCATTTTGTCAGGAAACAAGGGAAAAGAGATGAAAGTTCAGGCTCAGACAAATGAGCAGCTCCCGCAGCACCACAAGTTACCAGTCAGCCCAGTCCTTTCAACTTCATACAAAAGGCCAACAATTTTTATCTATACCTTCCTGACTTCAGGAGAGTTCATCTGGCTGGATTTTTGGAGTGGACGGGGGTGGTGTTTGTATATTTTTCCATCAAACTTTGTCTGGCTTGGTGACATTCCAATACGAAATGCATCCACAGCAATATGCTAGTGGAAAAACTATTGAGAAAAATCTACAGATTATTTTTTAACATGCAGGAGGAGTTCGTTTTATCTGTATCAGGAGGAATAAATCCATCACAGAGAAAACTGGTGGTGTTGCCTTGTAAAAAATAAACTCTCACTGGACATTCACATAGAGAGTACAAATAATATAAACAGATGAATAAAGACCAAATAAAATTAAACTCTTTTACAACTGGTGACACCAAGAAAAATTACCCTATCAGTGAGGAAAGAACTAATCCAGACTCTGATGATTTTAGGACAACTCTACAGTGCTGCTGTTTCCTGTGGCTCAGTTTGCCTTTCCTTACCAAATAATAATAGCAGGCAAATTAAATTAAGCAGGCAAAAATCAATGAAATAAAAAAATTGAGCCATCATATTATTTTCTGGTGATTATTAGTTTTGTGCTATTTATCTGAGTAAAGTGGGAAATTTGCTAGAGAGTGAAAGAAGGCAGCTTTTTCTACCTTTCAAAGAAGTCCATTGCTGGTATATTTTAAGTCTCCTGCATTCAAGGCACTGGAGTCAGCAGCTGTGAGAAGAAATTGTTTCATAATTGCAGAAATTATGAGGGCAGAGGCATGGAAGGAAGCAAGGATGTCCAGCCACACATCTGCCATGCCGTGGAAATCACCAGAGGCCAGTGGGTCCTGCTTATAGGAGATACAGCCCATCCCCAAGCAGTCATTCTCAGGGAGGAAGGCAGATAAATTTTGGATTAGGCTGAATTTTTGGGTTGGTCTGGTTTGCTCCTTTGTGCAGGGAATAAGGCTAAAAGTCTTTGCCGTCCCCGCTTTCTATTCCTGGTGAGGTATTCAGGATGACATCTATCCTTCAGTACTCTGGGATGAAAACAGAACCATCTCCTTCTGTTAACCCACCAACACATGCTGCTAAATGTTTTACGTGTTTTGTTGCAATTAGAGCCACTCCTGGAAGACAGCAATGTCAAGCCTACAAAAATTCATTTAGCAGAGAGCAGGGCTGTGTCTGAAGCAAAAAATCGCACAACCAACCTTTGAAGGATCAGGGTCTGACACTGTTCACTCAGTCTGTGCCTTCAGCTGAAAGACACATGTTTCACAATCTCAGAAAATATTTGATTTTTCTTCAAACTCCTGCAGCTGAAGAATCATTAAAAACATTTTTAAAACCCCTGCTACACTTAAAAAATCCCACTTTTTACTTTAAATTTTAAAATGTACCTAAATGAAGTATTAAATAAATCCCAAGCACAATACCACATTTCATAGCTAAACATTTGATATAAAGTAAGAGGGGACTGTTATATTCCAACAGGAAAAGGCAAAGAAAAAAACACAATAATTGTTTGTCTGCCAAGTCAATTTTATTTAAAAGATGCTGAACTAAAAAAAACCACCCAGTGATTCACACAGTATTATTGGCAACATTTTTCTGATATTTCCTTCTTGGTTTAAAAGGAATCAACAATTATGACAAGTCCCTGACAAAAAGTTTCAAGTATATGAAAGTTTCAAAGGAATTTATAATCTGGCTGAGATCCCTTTTCAGGTGGGAAGCTGTTTGATAACTGTATCCACCATGCTCTTTATGGCTAATTTTTCTGAGTGGCTTTTGTAGAGATTTATCTGGATTGAGAGAGAATCCCTCCACTAATTCAAACATTTCAAATGTGCCTCTTCAGAGCTTTTGTTCTCTATTTTACCATCATTTTTTTAGGTGAAAAGTTATTGATGGTCCCTCCTCTATTTCAAAGATTGGCAAAACAAAAAGATAGGCAGGAGAAGAACTATGACCCAGATATGGCCATTTGTCTGCAGCTCCTCTCTGCTCTGTACTCAACATCAGCTTCATCCTGGCCCACAACAGTTTAACAGCTTGAAAGATGTTGACAAAAGTGGCTGAATGCTGGGCTTCTCTGTGGAGCTTAGTAAAAATATACTCATGGAAAACAGAGATTCTGATTTACTCAGCTGTGCTTCAGTAATCCCTCTGTGTCACTGGAAGCCACCTGGATTAGTAGATCCACTGTGGGACCACCCTTCACAGTGGTGTCCCCTCCTGCATCACAGCACACAGGAATCACATCCCTGGATTCAACAATGCAACGACTCCAATGCCATTTCTCCTTCCTCGAGTTGACTAGCAAGATCCCAGTAAAAATCCATGTTTTCCTTCCAGTTGCACTCAATTTTCATTGATCTGTGCTGCTTTCAGGGGGTCAAAATCTGACACAGACAAATTACCCTACAGGTAACCCTGAGCAGAGGTAGCAGCTCTGCTTAGAGCAGTCAGTTGCTTCTAAATGCTGGATTGTGTCATGGTTGGAGGTGGAAATGGTACTTTTCAGGGAAAAAAAGAACAATTAAAAAGAGTGATCCAACACTGAAATCCAATTCAAATAGTAAGCTCTTATTAGAGATTATCCACAGAGAGCAGCGTGCCAAATTGCACCCTGTATTACAAGAACATATTGCTCTAGGAGTCAATCTTGTTCCTGCACATTTATACTGACTTCCCCATTTATACTCTCACATTCCTTACAACTGACAATAGTCACACAGGTGTATCATGACTTGTCAATTGAATTAAAATAATATTTTTTTTAAAAGTGCAGATATTACAGTGCTAAATATTGATCAATCAGGGCAATTGTGTTCCCTTACTCTCTTTTAAATTCAGTCGTGCAAGAGAAATCCACACCAATGATTAGACAAATCACTCATGTCTGATTTTCAATAATTGTCACCTTGTATACCAAGTCTTCCCACGCAGGCAGGATTTGGTTCTGCCTTGGAATCAGAGCCATCCTAGGTACAGCTGTCTCTGTCAGGGAGCCACAGAGCTCAGCTGGATTTCTGAAAAAGAAACAAAATTGAAAAGTTATGGATTTATCCTAAGAAAACTCCAAAACCAAAAATGCAAACAAACCAAAACCACTAAAAAGAGAAAAAAACAATCAAACAAACAAAAAAAACCCTACCAAAAACAACCCCCCAAGCAAACAAAAACAAAACAAAACCAACTAAGCAAAAAACCTCAAACAAACAAAGAAACAACCACAAACAACAAACCCTCTTATTTTGTTCTCCATCCTTTCATATTTTTTTGCTACGTGAAACAATATATTCTGTACTTAAAACCTGTGCATGTGTGGGCAAAGAGGAAATGACTTTTCATTGCACAAAGGCATATTTTTATTATTTTACCTTCTTCCTCTTGTCTTTCTTCCTACAGTTCCCATTTTTTCTCCCATGAATGACCACAAAAGAATTGAGAAAAGAATTAATTTCTTCAGCATCTGTGTTAGTTTTTCCTCAGCTTGTTACTTGCACCAAATTTTCCCACTTCTCCCTTCACCCTGAGCCTAACAAGGCATTCCCTTCCCCACTTTCTCAATTGTCAGTGGTCCCCAAGAGCAAATGCACAGGAAGGGAAGCTGCTCTCAGTCATGCCATGTTGATGCAGAGCAGCCCTTGCACATGTAGCGCAGGAATTCAAAGGTAATTTTTGTGTAGTTGAGATCAAAATTTGGTCCTCCCTATTGCAGAGTGTATTCTGGGCTTGGAACTTGTCCTTAGAAATCATCCCTTTTAAGATCTGCAAGAAAATTAGTGTCCTGGTTTACAAGACAGCGTCTGCTAGGGAAGGCCGCAAGACCTCCCTTGGAACGGAGAATGCAAAACCCCCTCCCTCCGGATTATCAGAACTGTGGAACTAAGAGGCTCTCAGGCAGCAAGGTGGGGATAAGAATAGCAGTTCTTTACTAATATATATATATATATATTAAAAGAAACAAACAGACAACAGTAACAGCGGTGTTAACACCAAACAGACCCAGAAGCAGTGGGAGCCNGATGGGCAGGAGAGAAAATATCCCAGGCCAGTGGGCGAGATGCACCCGAAACTCCGCGGCAGCAGTTGGAACGGGCGGGGCGTCCCGGCCGGCGTGCAGAGCCCAGAGCAGCGCCGGAGAACAGCGGGAGATCGGGATAGCGGCGACCCGGCTCCAAGCAGGGCAGCGAGGAGAGGCAGGATTCCCTGGAGAGCACGAGCAGAGGCCGGTCCGTCTCTCAGGCTGGTGATGAACTATCCCCGCAGCAAGCGACAGCCGTCCCGATCCTCACCCGGTGCCACCCCGGCAGCAAGAGAGCGAGGCCGCCCCCAAACTCGCCTTTTACCTGCCTCGTAGTCTCGCGATGGTTCTGCCCTTTCTCCCCAGAGTTCCCCTCCCCCTGCCCTGTTCCAAGCACCCAGTTTCTCAGTTCCTCCCCGGCACTTCTAATGGGGAAAATTCCAACCTCCAACAATTAGGTATTGGGTCTAGTGGTCTATAAGATGTCTGAATTTTTGAGCTGTGCAGATAAAAAATTTACAGTGCATTTTCCTAATCTGCTCTGCATGATTTCCCCCCTCAAGACAGATGCATTTCTATCTCCAAACCTATCACAGCACCTGCTATTAGCCTTTCCTGTATACTCTCTAACATGCACCAGGAAATATAAAGAAGGAATAAAAGCCCTTGACAATAGTGTACTTGGTTCTCTGCAAATCCCTGTGGATGTATAGCACACAGTTAAGTCAAAAATAATAAATAGGGTCAGCTCCAAGAGATGTCAGGTTCACTGAAGCGTTGTGTGTTTCTTTGAAAGAGAAAAAACGCTGACACATTTTTAAAACTTAGGGTAAACTAAATGTTGTCTCTAGAGGCTGGCACTTCCACAGCACTTCTGTAAGTTCTCCCCACCACTGCCTGTGTTTAGTCTCAGTTATATTGCTGTAATGCTTTGCTTCTTTCAAGGATGTGGAAATTTAAAGGGAGAATTGAGTGAAAAATCTGGTCTGCATCTTATCACATTGTTTTGTTATTAATCCAAACATACAAAAGTGATGGCCAAGCTCACCCATTGCTCATCTCTCCACTGCAAAAAGAGCTTATTTCCACCAGGAAGATGCAGTCACAATTCAAACCCAATGAATGGACCGGATTTGAAACTCATATCAAAATCTGGCAAAGTGCTTCGTGTTTTTCTACCTGAACTCATCAAAATCAAATACCAATGAGTTTCAAAGGAGGAAAGTCAATTCTTTTGGCAACAAACATTATGCAGGAAACCATAGCAAGCACTGGTATTTGTCACCCAATTCCACCTACATTTAGCAACTCTGATTTTAAACTAAACTCATTAACATTTGCCTTTATAGACACAAACAGCACCAATATTTGCAAGCTGAAATTTCAGTCACTGAGAAAGAAAGGAATTCATCCTATGCAAATACAACCTAATAGCCTGCCCTGCTCAAGAACCTCTCCTTCCCAACATGGAAAACATTTCCCTTAGAATATAAATTTATCCCAGCATCACACATAATTTTTTTTTTTTTTTTTGTTAATCTGGAATTTAAAATAAACCCTGATGTGCTGCTGAATTCTTTTCTGCAGTCACAGTGAGTGCTGCAAACTGAAGTCCTTCCAGGGCTGATTTTTTTTGCAAGGCTCAGTTTATTGGTAAACACTGATTTTAACAAGCAAAAAGGAGCTTCAGTTCATTGTTTCAAGAGTCATAGGCAGAGCTCTGCCTTCTTAGGGACACACTGGAGGCTCAGGAGGAGGGCGGGAATCATTAGGAAGAGGACTGGCAGTTCCAATGGCAGCTCTCTGGTGGCAGTGACAAGTGACCTCTGCCAAGACAGGGTCATTGCCGTGAGAGAGGCCATACAGGCAGAAGGGAAGGAATGAAGCAAAAGAGAGCAGCAGCCTAATGCAGTATAATTTAAAAGCTGACCCTGTACATTAAGGCTAATGAAACTAAACAACTGTAATCCTGCAAAGAAAATGAGCATTATTGAGAATGGAGCTACAGTACTTGAAACCCAATTAACTGTTATATGTCCCCAGAGATTTGGATCACATTCTTCTTCCTTTCATTAACTGAAATTTGTTTTTTTCTTTGATTAAAGTTTATATTAAAAAACCCAAACAGACAGAGCAATAATCAAATGTATGTATCATCTTACGCCCACTCTGCATTATTAAAATCTCTCATTTCAATAATTTGCATGATATTTCACCAGCAGTAGACTCACTTAGAAATAATCAATCTGCCAATTAGCAAAATTCTGCTCAAACCCACAGCTTTTATAGTGCCATGCTAGGGATATTTCTGCCTTCTGCTGTAGTTTGACACATTTAACACCAAGAAACCGATGACCTTCCAAGAATATCCAAATTCAAAGCATGTGAATCTGAAATCTGAAGCTTTTTGTTAGTGCTACAATTAATTAATATTTTAATCTGTTCATGATACATTCTAGGTAAATTCTCAGTAGTGAAATAAAAATAACAACCTTAAGAGTTTTCTTCCTACCTTATTTATTAAAACAGAAAGAGAAGATCTATCACTTAGCTTCTGGGTTTGATTTTGATGTTTTATTCAGTTGAAGAAAGCCAGAATTAGACCCCTGTGTTTTTCAAAAAGGAGAAGTGCCAACATATTCAGGGGGCATAAAAGAAATTAGATATACACAGGAGTACCTCAGAACACAGCCAAGGACAGACATTTTCTCCAGACTCCCTTGATTCACTCAGCAAAGGTACCAAATCTCAAGTAAACCCTATGGATTCTGGAAGTGTGAATTTGTATTTTATACCAGATTTCCAGACCAAAGACGAAAGGCATTAAAGAAAGTGGGATCAGTATTTCTCAGCCTACGTTCATTCTCCTCCCCAAAGCTGAGCCTGCTGCCCTTTCTCTGCAGTCATCCTATCACTTTCCTGGCTGCAGAAGAACAAGGAAAAGCCTCAGTTTAAAGTAGGACAGGCAAGATTTTCCTATTCTCACTCCCTGAAAGGTGCAGAGTTGCACTGCTGACATGAAAACAGTAATAATTTTGAAGGTGGGCAACAAACATAGGGAGTTTGTTAGCACATGCTTGACTTGAAGTGTGAGGCTATGGGAAGATGGAAAGTCTCTTTCCATAGAGCTCCCTGTGCTTCAGTCAGGCTTTTTGGACTTACCTTACTCATCTTGAACTTCAACATCACTCACCCAAATTAGATAAATTGGCTAGGATTGCTACTATAAAACTAGAGCCAAATGTTGCTTATATGAATGCACTGTACTCACATGTGGAAATCAGAGCTATTGACAAAAGCATGTTCAATGTCCAGAACTTGTATTGAGGTAAAATTCCTGTCAAAAACATCAACCTAAAGCATTCTCATTTTAATAAAGATACGTAGGTGTAGAAGAAGGGATTACAAATGACCTTGCCCCTGGTAAGTCACAGTTGTACTAATTACCAAAGAAGAAGAACAGCCTTGCCCTTAATGAGTCACAGCTGTGACTAATAAAGATAAGTGTGATGGAAGGGGTGGGTTGGCCGGTCAGAGAGAGCCTTGAGAAAGGGGACCTAGAGGGAGAAGACCTTGAGGAGGCAGAGGAGCTCTGAGGAAGAAGGAATGATCCAGAGAGACACAAAGAAGAATGAAACAAGGAAGACAGTTGCTGCTGCAAAAGATCTGCTGTGAGGTCAGTCTGATGGTCGGAGCCTGCAGTCAGAGGATGAAGGAAATACTTGTAGTCATATTCCAGCAGGAATAGCCAGCAGTCAGAGTCTGACAGAGAAGCCAACAGTAGAAGCTTGCTGTAGTCAGAGTCAGGATGGCTAAGCTGTAAAGAAGAATAAACTGGGACCCTTTTCACATTTTTAAATGAGAGTCTGTGTCTTGGCTCATTTCTATCCCAATGAGAGGTCTGCTGCAACAAAGATAAGCTGGTTGATTTGTAAAAGAATTCCATTAAAATTATTTTAGTAATTGCTTACCCAACCTTCTATCAACAAGATAACAGAACGGACATGATTTCTCTTATTTTAAACAAGAAACAAAAAAAGTACTTTAATTAGACTTAATTAAACTTCTGTGCTGTTTTTTTTCCATAAAATGAAGAACTATAATACTTAAAAAACTTAATAGCTTTTGTCAAAATCTTCTAGAGTTTACTTCTTCATTGGTATTTTCAGTACACGGAGAGTTGCGTCTGTATCCACCCTGGACACCCCTCAATAATCAACCATGTTTTTAATTTATGTCAGTCTTGGTCCTTTTAGTAAAGCAAGCTGAACTGTCTAAGTGCTGAGCACTAGGAGGTCAGAAACATATCTGGGCTGATCCAAAGCTAGAATTTTTTATCTCATTTCCTGACAGCAAATTCAGCATAGGACATCTAAGGATCAGCTGTGAAATCTTGGTGATCCAACTCCATATCAAAATGATGGAGTATAAGTATATTTGCAGCCCAAGAGTGCAAGAGAAATCTGGAAGCTAATTTTGTATAAGATCACAACCTCCAAATTAAATAATAGATGTAGCCTGCCTGCTGCATCATCAAATTTTCATTATGTTCTTTGCAGCTGTACTTCTTTGATCTCAGCTACGTAAATCATAGATGTGTTGTGGTTTTTTGGTTGGATTATGTGCCACGCTAAACTCATTTATGAAATAGAATGATGTGTTTGGATCTGCTTTGTTAAAAGGAGGGAAGAAGAACGTAATTCCCCTTGAAACTTCACCTAGAGCACTAAACTACTTCAACATCTACCTTTATCCCCATACCTATATGCAAAATCAGGTAAAATATTCTTTTTTTTCCTTTTTCTCCTCTCTCTTTCAAACACCAGTACCGTATTTCAGCAACTGCTCTGCTGTAACTTGAGGAGAGAAGACAGAGGCTGAACCCAAGAGCTACAAGGGCCCCTCATGAGCCAAGGTTTGAAAAATCTTTGCTGTTTGATGTATCTGAAATGCCTTTGTGGTTTTTTGTACTGCTTCAGTCTCACTTCCTGGGGTCATTTATACAAATTGAACCAACAGCACTGAAATGTAACAGATACTGAAGTTCCCAGCTCCTGTAGAAAAGTGCCGCTCACAATCAGGGCAGTTTGGTTCTCCTTCAAAGATCAAATGTCAGGTCAAATCCTGAATTGCAGGGCATGAACATCACATATTTTACCTGAGAAGGAAATAAATTGATTGATTTATTAATGACTTGCAGCAGGATTTGCATTTTGAGCATCACAAGATTTCTAAGAACTCTGATTGCATATCCATACCCTTAACCTAGATCTAAATGAGATCAAAAGGAATCCTTCCGGGAGCTGCTGCTGGAGCTGGGAGCTTTGCTGCTTCATGTTCCAAATAGCTGTTTATTTCTAGGCTCTGTTTTTCTTTTGATGAAAAACAAATTAAAAAGCAACTTTCTATAAAGTGCATATAAATGATTGCACTAGGTAGTTGTCATCTACTGCTGAACTGCACCTCATGGCTTGGTAGAGTAAAATATATCATTCTAAGGTCAGATTCTTCTTGCAAAAGTTGCTTGTTTTAACAAGAGCATAAAAATTACTCTGTAAAACTGAAATCAGTTATGTTTTTCCAAAATTCATTAACAGCATTAAAATTGGTAAGGCTTATAAATTAAAATTGTTAGCTACAGTCCCACTCTAAATGAGGCAATTATTTCAATGTTTGCATGTGCAATTGCTTTTAAAAAAATGCAGACAAAAGGCCACCCTGCAGCAGCTTGTATCATCCATAATGTAAATAACTCCTAGGAGAGCATGTCAAAAGGATTTTACATAGAAAAACATAACAATAACTAATAAAACCATTAACTAATCAAATTATTACACATTTGTACCCTGAAGAGAACCTGTCATTTAAAACCAATGCCAAATCAATACCAAGAACTGTTAAAGAATATATTCCCCGTGTTATTTCCCACAGAGAGAAAGTTTCAGGGAACACTTTGTAACTCAGATAACAGTAAATTTCTTTCTTTCTTGAATATAATAGAATAGACATCTGCTGCATTTTATTTTGCTATTACTCTACACTCCTCACAACAAGTTCTCTCTCCCAGAATGTAATGAAAGATGTTTTCTAAAAACAACTTTCCAAACTGTGAAAAAAGTGCATTGATGAGAAAGTCAAGCTTTCATGGATCTCAATTTCCTGTCATTTGGTGAAACAAGTTTCTTAGTACAGAAAATAGAATTTTTCTACTCATTGAAGGATGGTATCAACTAAGGATATATTTGAATTGTGACAGAGCACTTCTGCTTTGCTGCTTTAAGCCTGATGTCCTCCCTAAGCCAACATGTCCAGGGGTTGGACACAGCAGGTCCTGTCCATGCACAGCACACAAGGACAGGCTGGATTTGTATCAACACTCTCAGATATTTATCTGGTTCTTTAGAGCATCCTCCTCACTAAGCTGTGTAGTTTTGATATCAAGTGTTTAGATACAGACCATTTGTACAATTTAACCTTCAGTATTTATACAACTATAAAGGGAATAGGTTGTATTTTTTTATGTCCCAGAGTAGTTCATAAAAGGAATAAAAAATGCAGAGTGGATAGACAAGCTTTCAGAAAAACTGTATACCCTGCTCTTCTGTTGCTGCATAATGGTGTGTAAAATGTCCTCCAATTATTTGGTCACAGGACACAGAGTGTAGCATGAAAGCAAGAATATTAATGACATAAATTCTGCATATCACTAGCCTTGAAACCTTCATATGCCAAGCACAAGTTTAATGTTCTCCTTAAACTGATATTTTTTCTTGTTCTTTTCCTCTTTAAAACAAAATATTTTGCATAGCAGAATATTTTGATTACCTATTCTTGTGGCAAAAAGCATGTCTTGAGGCACGTTAAGTTACCCTAGTACTCTTGATTCATTTTTGGCTCAACATTTTACTCATCTCTTTCTTCGTCACTTGTTACTTTTAAAACTACTAAAGCCCAGGATACAATATGTAACTCAATATATTAGTTTCTTTGCCACATCAAGGACATCTTCTCTAAAGTAAATAACCATGACTAGATAAGAAACTATGCTATGTATTATAAAACACTTTTTATTTTATCTTTTATTACACTTTTTGAAACTATGTAATGGCTGTAAAAATGTACCTTTCCTTAGGTGTTTTTTTTTTTTTTTTTCAGTTTGATACAATCTCTCTACAGCACTCTCTAGGTAAGCACAAAGGAGCACATCATTAGAAACAATCCCGAGTTTCTGAGGACAGTCATCTGAAAATATGTTTGAAATGATATAGGGGTCCAACTTAAGCCATTTTAGAAGATTCTGATTTACAGAGAACTTGGCTGTTTCTGAAAGGTCTTTCAAGGTGTCAAGTTAGCCCAGTAAAAGGACCGGTCAGCCCTAAAATTATAGGTCATTAGGAATTAAATGCAGGACAAATTTTAATAGGAGCTCAGAATAATACCAGTATTTAAGTTACCTATTCAAAAGACACTGCCATGGGCTCCCTGCTTAATTCTCTGTGCAGATGCTCCAGCTGATGCTCCAGCTGATGCCCCAACTCTGTCAACAACAGAACTGCCACTGCATGAAGAGGGGTTTTGATAGATGCAGAGGGACTGGGACCTGTTTTCCTGCCTGCAGAAAGAAGGGCTGCACAGAAGTATTCCCAGGCTACATGAGCACAGTGAACAGGAGAGCCAGGGAGCAGCTGGACCAGCACAGCCTGGCAGTGTGATTTGGGACAAGTGACAGCACACACGGGGCCACTGGAGACCTTGAGGAACATCTCCAGCACTGCTGCAGGAGCCTGGCAGGTCAGCACACCCTGCTCCTCACAGGCAGGGCTGAGTCACTGTGCTCACAGAGCTCCAGCAAGCACCACTCCAGGGCACCCCTGACTGCATGGGAAGAGGGAACAAACCCATCACAAACCCATTAGCCCACATCCAGGAGACAGCCTGGAGATAAACACGCTGAGATGCTGTCAGGGACATCTTGAATTTCCCTGCTCCAGGCCCTGACCAACAGGCATCACACACACACAATCACACACACACGGAGACAGAAGAAGCAACAACTTGCTGCTACTCCTTTTCCAGATGGACAGCAGGGATATGAGAGGTGACAGTGACTTCATTTGGTATGGCCTTTTTCAGGGGCTGGCTTACAAACAAAGCAACAACATTTGCTAAAAATTAGATTGTGAACTACTCATTAATCCCTGAACAAGTCTGGACAGCTGCTCTCTATCCAGCTATTATTAACCACACACAGTCAAAAATGAAAGCAGTTTACACAGAAAAGTCAAAGTATGAAATTAATAAAGAATTTCAAAGCTTGTTTCAATTGCAACTTCCTTAAATGAAAGAGCTGGTTTCTAATCAGGTCACAGTGAAATATTCATTTCCTGGAATCCTAGCATTTAGGAGACAAAAATCTCTTTTCATTATGTATATTACATTCACTGACATATTTTCTGAGCACCTTAGACATTTTTCAAGGCAGTCTGAGTCAACCAATTCAGTCAACATTTTAAAAAAAGCCACTCACAGTTCAGGTCTCAGTCCTACCCTGAAAACCAGATAATGTCCATGATACCCGGAGTGCCTAACTGAGGATGGGATGAAATCACGGCTTATTAATTGAGGAAGGAGAGGACAGATATGGACAAGTTAAAAAAAAAAAAGTGTATTCAAAACAGATATATAAGATAAAAAGAATAATTAAATTGTTGTTTTAGTCTTGTGTGCTCTCTAACAGAAAGATCTTTTATGAAACCGATGGAGTTAATCAAACAAAGAGCTAAACATATAGAAAGTGCAATTTTTCAGGTAAAGTATAGGATTAGCTGATGCTTGCACATGCATTCTGTACGAGCTGAAAAGCAAAAGCATGCTCCTACACCTGATCACAGCCAATTTTCTCATTAAATCTGAGAGAATATTATTTCATGTTTTAACTCCTTAAGATCCTCAGTAATTCTTGAATCATATTTTCCAAAGTAGGGCATGAAAATAACATAGCTCAAACCACTTGGAGAAAAGCTTCTGAGGAAGCCTAAAATAGGACTTCAGTTGTAAAAGTGAAAGGAGGACAGGTATTAACTGAACAATGCACAGAAGGCAGGAGCATACGGGCCATGTTCAGGATGACACAAGGAGGCTAGCAAGGAAACAATGGCACAGAAGTTTTGAGACGACAGAGTGCATTGAAGAATTTACCACAATATTTCCCTCTCTGTTCTTACCTCTGTGTGTTTGACAAATGTGAGCACTTTAAGGCATAAATAGAATTACTGATTATGGGAGGTGTATTGTTTTACTCTAGCAATTGGATTATAAATTTGTCACACTTGACAATTGAAAGGAACATGTGCCTATAGATGTAAAGAGTGTAGGAATTACACTTTGTGCCTCCCTCACCAGATAAAGCCCAAAAAAATAATTTCTCATTTTGGAGAAGGCTGGGTTAGAGAATTTGAGGAAAGATTGCAGCAATCTCAGGAGGCTGGAACACAGCAAAATTCCCATGTCACAGGACAGCAGGGTAACTCCAAGAGGCCTCTGGCAGGAGTGGCAGACATTTGGTACCTCACAGAGATGGATGCACTGCAAGGCCTTTACAGCAACAAGCAGAGCTTTATGATGGTCTTGTTTTCAGCAATGTGACAGATAATACCCATGAGGGCCATATTTCAGTTTCCTTGTAATCAAGCTGAACAACATAACTTAAGTGAATTCATGCAACTACCATGCCCAGAGAGATGTCACAACAATATAGAAATAAAAAGTGGGATTGCTGAAAAGAACAGTTAACAGTAACTTTCTAAAAATAATATCACATTTTTTAATTGTACTCTCAGCTAGGAAAAGCTAACAGAGATGCAATAATTCAGCCTCCAACATCCTCCCTCCCCTAGGACTCCTGTAGCGTTGTGGCGCGCGCTCTCATAGCAGTGACGCGTGCTACCCCAGGACTGGATCGGCCAGGAGCATGGCAATAAATAAAGAAGGGACGGGAATGACTAAAGGGCTGGAAACTTAAAGCTTTAATATAAATAAAAGAGAGTGCACAAGGGCGCAACATAAAACATAAACAGCGCAGATCTACATAGCTCCTTTAGAAGACCCCAAAATGGGGCAAACACAACCTTATATACACATTATCTGAGGACAGGGAACCAATGAACAAAAAGACTCAAAAACAATATCTTATCTGGAATACAAGAATAACAAATCAGAGGGCAGGGTTAAGAACATAACCTTAAAGGAATAACTTAATCTACATAACAGTTCCCATGATCCTTTTCTTTTCCTTACATCTCACCACAACCTAACCAGATGTTATTCATCTTGGCTTTTCAATGTCCATGATCCAACACTGTTATTTGCTGTGTGGCTGGTTTACAACTTGTCCTCCCCTGGATCAGCCACCACAGACTCCTATGAATTATCTGCCTTATTGAGGAAACACTAATTCTCTTGTTATGTCATCATAATACAGGGATGGTAAATCCTGGCAGATGAGCTGGGTCACTCTCAGGAGCATCCAAACTTAACCAGGAAAATAATTTTTGTACACTACACCTCTTGCACTGTTGCTGTCACAGACTAGGATTAGGTTTATTTTCACAAATCCTCTATAAAAGAGAGGCTAGAGGATAAGAAGATAAGGAAGAAGATAGGAATGTTCACCTTCCTATAGATAAGGAAGGTTCACCCTTATAAAAAGGTGCCTTTTGGGGCACAGAATTTGAGAGAGTTCCCACAGGCCGTCCATAAAGGCAGAAGAGACATGAGCACAGGTTGCTGGAACCCAGCACCATCACTGAGTATTCCCATTAGTAGGAATTAAGGTGTTGATCAAAGTTCCATTAGTCACTGATTTTCATAATGAACCTCTTGCTTTGGAATTCATAATTTCTGTACAAATTACCTATGAGTAAAGCCAGATCACACAGAAATGAAAGGCAGCATTTCACCCCGTGCAAGTATTCACATGGAAGGTATCAGACACCAAACATTATCAGTAAAATGTAATTGGGATAATCTCACTCAGCCCAGCAGCATGCCAGAATATTCCTCTGACAAAATGAGAGCCCCAAGAAACAAACTCATTTACAACCAGGGACCAAAAATATTAATTGCTTGAAGACAGAGGAAGAACCACGTAGGCAGACTTCATACAGCCATCATAAAATATGCCACATAATCTATAATATAATAAAATACATAATATATAATATAATATATAATATAATAATGTCACAAAAGAGAAAATTACTGATTTTTTTCAGGAATTCTGTTCACTGGGAAAGTAAGTCCCTATTACACTGCATGCAAGAGAAAGAAGATTGGTTTTAAAAGGTGCCCCACTAGCACCAATTTTGTCAGCAGCAAACATACAAATTACCTGGCTGGCTTCTAGTGTTTAGTGTAAGCTGATTTTCCCTCTCCCTGGGCACTAAGCTCTGGGTTCTTTGTGTGGATGCAAGGGCTTTCAATCCTGCAGCCACTCAAGAGCAGTTTGAGTAGGTAACTATTCATGTTGGAAATAAACATTGTGGGGCACATCACAGCCTTTAATAACATCCGAATAGAGATTCCCAGAACCTCTCCCAGGGGCTGCATGACCTCAATGAATTTCCCATTTAATTTTTTCCCTATGTTCAGTGGATAAATGTGGCTTGAAAACACAGGTTCTCCTTTACTCCTCTCCATCCTACCTGGTCTCTGCTGCTGAGCTCTCAGAGAGTGCTGGGACAAAGTTTGTCTCACATTTTGGGAGAAATTCTTATTCCCCTTTCATCCTTTAGTTTTCCATCCCCAAATTTAGCCAAACTTTACTGATTCCCCTCTGGCCAGGGCCTTGGGTCTGATGTGGGGCCTGACCGAGTGAAGAAGGGAGGACACAACAGAATCAGTCCTTGGCTCTGTGACAGACCCCGTTGAAAAGTGGAAATGTTTTAGCAGCATTACTCCCAACTCTGTTACCATTCCAATCAACATTCTGAGAAAACAATCAGTTTTTCTGCAATAGATGACATTTGGTGACAAACAATTGGAATCAGAGAGAACATTGATGGCAAACTTTGAAAAGTATGTTGGTAGAGTACAAAACAAGCTACATTTGATTAAATCAGCAATGTAATTGCTTTTATACTCATCCTGGATTGTGTAGGAATGAACTCATGTAGATCTTTGAGTCACTGTTGTCCACAAAGCTCATGAATGCAAAGGACTTTTGTTAAATATAATTTAATTGCATGACATGTTAGCCCCACTGTCACCCTGATCATGCCTTAAATACATCTCACAGGATTAACATACTTATAATTAATTATTTATTGCCTTAAACAGCTCAGAACAAAATACTAAAAAGAAGCCTGAAAATGGAAATTTATATAGATATGCAAATATATGTGAATTTAAATATATAAAAATAAAATGAAAGACAGTTTTCCTTTCTATACTGAAGAAGATCTCTACATAAAAGTTTTTAAAACCAAGTTCATATTGTCACAAAATATTTCAGTTTGACTCTGCAGAAATTAGCACAGGAAGCAATGAAATCCCAGGCTATTTCTCAGGGGTACACAGGAGTTCAGAAGCTGGAGAACAAGTTCCTGTTTCTATCAAAGGACTTGAATTAATCAACTCATTTCCCTGTGCCTAAAATTATTTCTGTGGCACTTGCATCATTATTATCAGAAGTCTACAGATAAAACACACACAGCACAAGGATTGATTTTATTAGCAGAAATGAGGAAATTGCACACAGCTTCCCCCTCCTCCTCCTCCTCCCTCCCAGCAGTGCTAGGACTGGTTTTCACCTGGTGTTTATCAGAAATTACTATTAGCAGACACATTTCACTTAAGCCATAATTATTAGGCCCCATTCTGTGCTCTTGAAACTCCTGTTCAAGGCACTGGGAGTTTGGAGACAGCAAGTGTGATGACCTTTATTATGGCCTGTCAGCGTGTCAGGAACACCAGCCCAGTTCCACTGACAGTGAAAAAAGAACTCCATTACCTAAGTGGTAGCAGGATCTTATTCCTTTTAGGCTCAACTTCTAGAAAGAGATATGGCCATTTATTCAGTGCATTTGGAGAACTGTAGCAGAAGGAGGCTTATTTATTCATATTGTTAATATAATGCCTCAGAGTGCTCATAAAAATAAAGAGGAGCAGCAGCTCCATTTGAGACACACTGCTCTCTGAGTTTTGGGGGAAGAAATGCATTTCTTTGGATCAGGCCTCTCCTGTAAGTGCTGGCACATGTTGGAACTGTCAATGCCTGATATTAACCCTCAAAACTGCTTTACTCTTTGGATGCAGTTGCATTATGTAGAAAAAAATCCCTTTCAAACATACTGTGATCAGCCAGAAATTTAATGAAGAAGATTTTCTGTATAGATTATAGGTATAAATTGACGCTTACCAATCCTAAATGAGTTATATTTCCTTGCTTCAAAGCAAATGTCACAGCTTCAACTGCACTTTTTGCAGCTCATAAAGCCCCGGATGAATTTTTTCCTAAATACAATTTTAATCTCATTAAAAATTTTCATACATTGTACTCTATATCATAGGGCAAATTAGCAGAGGATGAATGATTTTTTTGGTCTGAGGCATACTGCATCTAGCTTCAAATTTTGTTTGAACCAATAGCCTCATATGAAACAGAACAAGTTAAATACATAGTAATAAATTCCTGTTGATTTCCCCAAGGATATAATATCAATTTAAAATGTCTGTAATTTTCAATGTTTTGCAGATGGCCTCTTTTACAGATCTATAAAAGTATTATTATTATTTAGAAATACTAATAAAATTATTAATATTTCCCTGCTTTTTAAAAACACTTTTCTTCCCTCTCAGACTATGCCTTACATTTTTGTTCCGTAGTATGCAGAGTTAATATCTAAGCAACAAGAAAAGAAATCCATCAACATGACTGGAGGTTTGGTAAGAGGATATTGAACATTTCACCCAGAGGTTGTTGCTTCCAAAGTGCCCTTGGCTGGCCACGACTGAAACTCATTAACATTTGAGGGCTCTTCAGTGGTCAGCAAACCTGTATCTTTAAAATACAACTTCTGGTGCAGTCTGATTGGATGTGACAGAGGAAATTCCTCCAAACAGGATGGAATATGAACAGAAGTAAGGCACTTTTCTTGCTAATAAGTAGAACACTGTCTTGGTTTACAAGACAGATGTCTGCTAGGGAAGGCAGCAAAACCTCCCTTGGAATGGAGAATGTAAACCCCTTCCCTCCAAATTATTAGAATTGTGAAATTAAGGGGCTCTCAGGCAGAGATGTGGGGATAGGAATAGCAGATCTTTACTAATATGTATAATAAAGCAAACAACAGTAACGGTATTAACAATACACAGACCCAGAACCTTGCAGCTGCGGCACTTTCCCTTTGGTGCAGTTACGGTCACAGCCGGCAGGGGCGCTGGCGGGCTCCCGATGGACAGGGCAGGTGCGGTGCTCCCCACGTGGCTGCAGGGGGCGCTCTGGCGCGGGGTTGGGGAAACACGTGGTTNTGATGGCGGCATACCTGAGGCGGGTTGGGATGGAGGAGAGACTCCGCTTCACAAAAACCCCAGGGCAGCCGGTCCCGGTGCCCCCAGCAGGACCCCCAGGAGCAGCAGGCTGGAACAGCAGGGATGAGGCAGAAAATCCCGAGCTGGTGAATGAGATGTATCTGAAGCTCCATGGCAGTAACTGGAACTGCGGGGTGTCCCAGCAGGGCAAGGAGAGGCAAAGCTCAGGGTTCCTGGAGAACACGAGCAGATGGTGGTCGGTCTCCAGGGTTGAGCTCCAGTGGTGCTGGTGAACCTCTCCTCACAGTGAGCAACAGCCTGGCCGTTCTCCTCGCTGAGAGCGAGAGAGACCAAGGCTGCTTCTCGCCTCATCTTTTACCTGCCCCACTCACACGGTGTCTCTGCCCCCTCCCCTCAGAGTTCCCCCTCCCTGCCTGTCCCAAGCACTCGGCCAACAGTGCTTCTTTAATTCCCAATTCAATGGGACGAAATTCCAACCCCCAACAAACACATTTAGTCATGAATGAAATTCAGACAGTGATTTATACCTGCTCTTGTTTTTTGCTCAGGTAAAACAGCAATGCTCAGTGGGTAGAAGATGTCTGGCTGAGCATTTCAAGGGTGTAGGCACACAGTTTGTGGTAATTGGGAGTGGGGCTGCAGCGAGCCTCATCTGTACTGGGCTACAACTGTATAGGACAGGTGAACAGTATTAAAGGCAATGAGACATGGAGTGCTGAGGTGTACTGACAATCACAAAAAGGGTACAGAGGGCACACAGGTGTAATGCATCTAAGATGAAGGGTATAAAAGGTTGTACTGAAGAACAAAAAAGTGCTGATCTGTTGTCACTGGGGTGCCATAAATGAAAGGAAATTGCTGATGAGGAAACTTTTTGCCCATAGAGAGGGTCCGGGGGCAACAGCATGGAGTGCCAGAAGCACTCTCAGTTGAACTCAACTTTGCAACTTTATTTTGCAAATAAACAGAATTTAGTCTCTAAGGCTGTCAGCTTGGGATATTTCATAAGCCCTTAATTGTTTGAAGTACAGAGATATTTTATAGATGAGGAATGTAACAAATAATTGATGGTTGCCATGCCATGGACTTCAGGAGGAGAAAGATTGGGTCCATCATAAACTCCTGACATGCAGGATCCAGAGGCACATTTCAGCCAGGACAATGACTCTTTTGCTCATTAATGCCCCATTAATGAAGGTCTGAGAAATTGCCCTGTGGAACCACACAGATGTCATTACTTTCTTCTGATCTCCTCCTCCCATGTAACAGCCATAAACCCAAGTCTTCCCTGGTGCTTTATTAAATAATTTGAATTGATTACTTGGTGGAAGTTGAGAAAATTACTTATATTCCTGCCTCCTGAATAATTCTCTTTTTCACTGTCTTAATGTCAGATGTCCCTGTGCCTTTGCTACCTGGAAGCACCATAAGTCAGTGGGAGCTGAGAATTTCCCTTCTCTCAGGATTATGTCCTTTAGCTGTATCTCAGGGAGAGGAATAAAGCTCCCTAATTGTGCTTATGGATTATTTGAATATATTTACTATGTGAAATTAAACAAGCATCTCAGCAGTACCTTGAACACAACTTTACAGATTCTTGAAAATCTGAATCAAGTTGTTGAGGGATTAAAACCACAGTGAACAGCAGTTAGCAGATCACTGGAATAGTTGTTTCCATTAATTCTTGGAAATAGTGAATTTTTGGCAGGAAACTTTCTGATACCCTCAAGGCTTTGTCTGTTCAAATTTCAATGAACAACTTCATTATAGTAACAGAATTCCATAGGGAACCCATAAGCTTCTGCTCTTAAGAGCTAGGTAAGAAGGAAAAAATAAATCACAACAAATAAGGAAAAGCATTCCTGAGTTAATTAAAATGTTGTTATTTAATGTACTGTTGGATTTGCTTTTCAAAATACACTTCTTATTGTTATAGGCTTAGAAACAATTAAGTCAGTTTGTGAATTGTGTTTAGGAAAAGATGCAGCTGAATATGTAAAGGATGAGAAAATAATAACTGGAACAAATAGTTGTTGCCCTATAAGCAGTTCACCATATATTAAAAATCAGCTGCCACATTTTCCTCCTCCTTACCTATTTCTTTCCTAATATTTGCAGAACTAGGTCAGACATAATGTCTTTATACTAACAAAGTAAGAAAGTAATTTCTCCCTATTCATTAAGTTCATGTTTTTAATAATATCATAAGTATATTAAAATATAGATGGAGCTCCAACCACTGATCATAAAGATGAAGATTTGTAGGACAGGTTCAGCAAATAGTTTCTACAGCATGAGAATATGTTCTAGCCCAGATAATTAACTGGAGAAACTTTAATGAAGCTGATTCTGCATCCCTGGATGACATATCCTTCCCCTTTCATCCCATTTCTGTACCACCTACTTCCTGTCATTCCCTACATTTCACCTCCACCTTCCAGCACAAGGGAGAGATTCACCTTGTTGGTCTCACACATCACAAAACTCCACTGTGGCAACTGGCCACACATTTACAGAACATATATCATTCCCAGGATCCCAGGTTCTTTACAGACTCTGTTTTATGGAATCATTTTGTTCACAGCAAGCTCTGGCAGAATGCAGAGCATATAAATATACCAATATAGTTATATATAAATAGAAAGCAGCTGCACAAAACACTGAAATTTAGGAGATGAAGAGAATACTCTAAAAAAGTTTCTTTGCTAGAAACCCTGCATAAAAGTACAGTTGTTGAAAACAAACTAAAAAATACAACCAAAGAGAAGTTGCTTTTAATCTGGCATCAGAGGTGCCCCAAGAAGTTGTACTGGTTTATGTGGGTTTATTCACACCTTATCTGACACTAGAATAGCTTTCTGCTTTAGACAAGCCCTTAAAACAATGAATACCATGGGGAACAGAGTGTTTCACTCTCCTTTTGTGTTCTTCCCAGTCTTTTAGGGCCTCATTTGTGGTTGGCAGCTTTAATACTACCATAATAAACATAACACTTCTGGGCTGGTCATTGTGATTGGCACGGAAAGGGAGAAATTAGTAGTAAACTTGTATTTCAAGATAACACAGCTCTTCCAGCTGAGCAGCAAAAATCTGAATCTCCCCCTCACAGGCCGAGTGCATAAGCAACACTCACCCAGGAAGCCACAGGAAAGCCAGCAATCAAATTCATTTCTCCCAAGTCACAACTCAATATCCAAACACCAAACAACACTTCCCCATGTGCAGCTCTGCCACAGTCACACAGGGTAGGACCTACACTGCAGAATGGCACCTGATTTGACATCCTACCAGTGTGGCACAGCTCATTCAGAGCTGAACCATCTGCCTGCCTTCCTTCCCCACCAATTTCCTCTCCCAGGCTCTCACATAGACTTCAAGTTATTTAAGATCTGAGATCTGCCAAGGCCATTGCTCAAGGCTGAATGTGTGACTGTATGGATTCAGTTCCCAGATATTATGTGCTTTTTCTACAGGAAAATGTTGTTGCACTTCCCAGACCCAAGTTCTGCTCAGGGTTCCAGCAGCAGAACTGCTACTGTCACAGGAGACAGAGACTTCTTCACTCAGGACTTGCCAGCTGGCAGCCAACCAAATGACCATTCCCTTACACTGAGGGACCAAGCTCACATGGTTTGATCTGGGAAAGAGCTGCTTTGGATGGTTGTGGAATCGCATCCAGCTGAGACTTTTGCATCAGTAGCATTTACACAAGGCATCAACCTCCGGCCATGGGAAACAGTACAGTGAGGTGGATACCTAGTCAGGTCACGGTGGGAAGAGTGGGGTCATGGGAGTTGGTATGCTAATAGAACCATCCTATATTTGGTCAAGTTTCTAGTTCTTGTTCTCAGTTGGTTCAGTAACTGGTACAAATAAGGTCATGTTCCAAGTTCGCGTTTGTGATTGGACCTTTGCCCTCAGATGCCCCTATACCTGGCTGTGTTTGCCACAGCCCTGGGTCTTTGGATCTTGTCCCCATACTCTGCAGTTTCCTTTCGTTAATTAAAGTTTTTATTTTCTGGGCAAGACCAGAAGGGATCGTTCCCATCCCTTATTTTGCCAGCTCCCTCCGGCCAAGCTGAATAAAGGGGTCACTGCGAGCACTAGACTGTGACAGATGGTTATGGCTCCTCCTGGACCAGAGAAAAAAGAAGTCACATATGAAAAATGTCCTTCCAGAAAATCTTTCAGCCTCCAGTCTGCCTACATTTTCTTCTTAGAATCCATTTATTATTTGATTTCAGTCCTGCATATTCCTTCTGACTTGCCTGATTAAACTGATGTCTGAAACTGTAATACCTGGACAACTTAATACTGAATCCTATGTATATTGTATTTCTCTACTATTTTTCTTTCATTGCAGCAACTGAAAGATGTATTTAGTCAAAAAGCCCAATCACCTCCCTCTTTATCTAGAAATTATTTTGATGTTTGTGGATAAAAGCTTTCCAGTGTCAGCTAAAATCTTGCTATTCCAGTTCAAGGGGAAACTCAAACACTTACCTCTTCCTTGAAGCCACTCACACCTCTCTGGATTCTGTTTCACCATCCTCTCCATCAGGAGAATGTTCTCCAGGGCTCATAAATTTTTTGAGGGGTGCTTCTGCCTCTGTCTGCCCCAAAGGTGAGTTTCCAAATTTTTCTGTCCAGAGGCTCAGGTACAAAATGACCAGGGAACAATGGGTTTTCCTGCACATGCACATAGTCCCTCCCAAGCCACTTACAGGAGCTGAGGGTCAGCCGGTGCTGCTAATGTACTCAGGAGGTTGTACAAGATGCAGTCTTTTCTACCATGTCCAGTTTGAAAACAACAGTCAGTCCCCTTTTAATATGAGGCATTTGATTTGTGTAACATCCAAAACAAAACCAAACTAAAATATTCTAATCCCCTAATTTGCCATTTTATGACTTGCTCATTCTTCAAGCCATTTGTCAGAGTCTCTTTTGCAACTAACACAAAAGAGCTAGTCTGTATTTAGGGAAAAAAACCCCAACCAACCAACCAACCAACCAACCAACCAACCAACCAACCAAAGAAACAAAACAAAAAACTCCAACATCAAACTCTTCCATGAGCTATTGAGTAGACCATAAAAAGCTCTGTAAGGCTCATCCTTATAATTTCCTTTTTCATCCTTAAAAATGCCTTTTGCATTTATCTTCCATCTTCTATTTCCATGTAACAGCTTCAAGAAACATCAGAAGATAACTGAGTTGTGAAATGATCCTATTTGGGATCCAGTGGGCATGGGCTATGAGCAGCCTCACATTGAAGTCAAGGGCTTCCTCATCACCTATGTGTATAACAAGCAAGAAGGATTTTGGAATGTGACAGAACATCAACATTAGCCCCCGATACAAACCCTATGAACATGGAAATTTCCACTGTGCTTAGACTTTAAAAGTGCAGGCAATAATGGGCTCAAGTAAAGGAGTTCTGGCAGGCCCATCTCTTTAATTTATGAGCTCAGTTATGTGCCTTAGTTAGCATGCAGCCACAGGAAGGGAGAAGACCTTGATTATTTGCCTGCTGAGGTGCAGAGCACTGCGTTGAGCTTCTAATTGTACTATTGGACTGTACCTTTAGACTTCTATTTACTTAAAAAAAAGAAAAAGAAAAAAGAAAGGGGAAGGGGAATAGGAAGACTTCCCAAAAATCAGAGAGATAATTCTTACTTGACTACATTTCTGCATGTCCTAGATACCAGTAGCACACAAAAAATAATACATATTTCTGTTTTACTAAAATTCTCAGATTTTTCTGGACAAGGCCCTGCATTGCTGGGTAAACATTTGCTGCTTCCATGAAGGGATTGCAGTTTTCTGGGAAGAGCACAGACCCTGGGCAGATGCAAAACAAGAGGTGACTAGATGAGTAATCACCACCTCCCTCAACACAGGTTAAGGGAGGAGCAAAATTGCACAAATATGAATGTACTGAGAGAAACAGAAAAAAATGAAACCTACCAACACATCAGTCATTAAATACACAGTGAGGCGGTTTCTGCACAAACTCCAAACCAGGCTGCACAAGCAGCAGCCAAGCAGCATCCACTGCTCGCAGTGATAGGATCTGTGCCTCAGCCAGGGCCAGACTGTTTGCAGGGTGGATCAGTTTAAAAGTGAAAATTAATTTGCCAGGTGAGAGGCCTCATCTGCAGCAAGCTGATATTCCCCAAGTGCCAAACACAAAGACTTCGCAGCTGTTGAGCCTAATCCCAATTTAGTGAACAAATCTCATGGCGCTGTCACAGAGCTCCTGTTTTGGATCTGGAGATGGTGACAGGGCTGCCTACATCCTGTCCTGGCTGCTGCACACACACAGATGAGTTTCCTCATATCTGTGCCAGAAACAAATGCATTGCTGCTCAGTCTATTACCTTCGGAAAAAAAAAAAGGATTGCTGGGCTCAGACACAGAAATAAAACCCCCCTTCCCAATCTGCCTGTGAGAGCAGCATGCAGTATAGCCCTGATCCAGCCTCTGGGATGCTGCCTTCACAGACAGCTAGCAGTTTGTCTGTGCACACCAGCAGCTTTTACTTGGAAGCATATCCTTCTCAGGCTGTTTGCTTTGCTTTGGTTAAACTCAGGGATCCCATAAACCTAGGGAGGTTTCCCTATGGAAATTTCAGAAAAGCCTAAGGAAGCTCAGTGTCCAAATACCACCGGAATTGCTGTTCAGCTGCCCATGCTCCTTTAGAAACTGCAGCCTATTCTTCCTATTGCTCTGGAGACATGGTTGTATTTCTCGAGTGACTTTTATAAATTCTCAGGAATTTAAAATAAACACAACCTCCGGGTCTCTCAGTAGCTGCATGCTCCCTGGGCCATTCCCTTCCGTTCACTTGTGCTAAACAAATAAAGGCTTCAGTAGCTGATTAGTTCACTACTACTAAGCTATGTGCAGGTCATAGTGCAAATTATTTGATCCTGTCAACTGCTGCTGCATTTTCAGCTTCTCTACTCTCTTTCCATGTCTGTTTGAACTGAAAAGCTCGTGACCACCTATGGCTTAACTCTTATTATTTTTAACCAATTCCCTGGATGCATTTCTTATTGCTTCCTGCTTAATTTCCCTGGCGTTTTCCTAATGCTCAGACCTTGTGTCATGTCACAGTCTAATCCTAGGCAAAATGGTCTCAGCTTGTCTTCTCTAACTAACAAGAAAAGCAAGTTCTCTGAGCCAAACTTCCTCCTAATTTACCCAGAGATGTTGGTTCCCACACATCAACACTGATGGAACTGCCAAAGGGGGACACAGCAAACCCTCACCCCCAGCTGCTGGCATTCGCACTTTACTATGTAGCAGATATTAGGTTGTGATACTTCTGTATGAAAAATTCAAACAAAAAATAAATGGTTTGGTATACATGCAATTTAATTTGATTTGACTATCTTTTGGGTAATTTCATTGTACTGCTATATTTACTGATGTTGCCTGTGCTGGGAGCCTAGATTTCTTGTTTATTAGAGCTGGCATAATGAGTTTGGCATCTGATTAATTTTAATAGTTTAGCAGGGAACCTGAGGATACTGCATATTGGCTGTCAGGCTACAGATAAATTTTGTCCATTTGGTTGTAAAGATTTCTAAAATAAAACCTGTTGTTTGCTATTGTAGAGCAATAGTTGGGTGAAATAGTGTTTTCTAAGGAAGCCACTGTCTCAGCTGACCTGATTATGCAGCTGGGCTCAGGAGTCCCAGACAAACAGGCTGATACAACATCCCAGTTCTGATATCCCTCACATTGAGTGCTGATGTAAGAGATTCTAAAAGACTTTGTGGATGTAGCAGCAGTTTAGAGTCAATTTGTCTGGCAAAATTCCAGAAGAGCCCAGGGTGAGGAGTAAAGAGATCTGGACCTCACTCCCAGCTCTTTTAACAGCCACTTTTCCATCCTGTGCCTCAACTTCCCCAGCTGGAGTGCACACCATGTCACTGATTTCCCTGATTACCATCAACTTCGGCAGCAGAGTGTTCCAGGAGGATCTGAAAGGGCTTGGAGAGTCCATCTGCAGGTGGAAGTGGTGCTTAATTGGCTCTGGACTGTGCTGCTGAACACCCAAATACTCTCCCAGTCTGGAGGGGAACACTTTTATTGACCCTTCAGACCTTCTGGAAACTGCAAACATCCCAAGGGGACAGGCTCTATGTGTGTGTTTCTTTCAAAATGGAAAGAAAAAGGGGAGAAAAGAGAGAGAAGAAACTTCCTTTCTCTTGCATTATCCTAAGCTCTTCTGCTTCAAAAACATTATAATGTTTCCTTAATATATAAAAAATTTCCTTAATATGTAAATTTGTATCTAGAGGCTATCTCTGTTTCTATTATGATTTCCCTGCTGGAGGAAGGAGGTGTGTGGTGCATTTGTGGGATGGACAGGTCAGGCTCTGGCAAAAGGAATTAGAAAAACCCTTGTTCTCAGCTCTTTTTAAAGCCACTTAATATGGAATATAAATCATTTACACTGAAATGATTAATCAATGCACTCATTATACTTGCATGGTTACTTAGCACCAAAGGAAGTAAACAAAAGCCTTCAGGATAGCATGAAAGATGAACAATTTTTATACCTCAAACCTACAAATTAATATATTAAGTGAACATCAAAATCTCTGAACAGATAATATTAATTCAACCCACACAAAGCAGCAGGCAGGATCAAGGCAATAGTGCATCTGTTCTAATATTTCACAGTGCAGATCTTCACTTACTCGCCAAAAACCATCTATTAAAATTAAAAGGGAGTTGCAGAACTTGGTGTTGGCATAATGAAAAAGAATAGTTAACGCTATTTAAGAAGCATAATTAATTCTATGTAAGAAGCACATGTATTTAATGCAATTCATATCAGTTTTACCAGTGACGGGTTGCTTGTTGGTATTAAATTCAAAGGGTGTTTTTTAAAATGTCACCTGAAATTTAAAGAAACTTGACAAAATTCTTCTACCAAAAGCATCAAAAATATTCTTTCATGCTTTTTCTTACTTCCTGTATATATTTGTTCAGTCCAAATGCCTACAAACATTCACTTATAAAGTAATAGCTAATGATTTCCGTATAAATTTATCTTTTCTCCCTTCTCATATCTATCTCTTTTACACTTTGAATTACTGCATTCCAGTAATAAACGTAGTAAAATAAGTAACATGGATAATGATAAAATATGAGTCTGAATCTTAAATTGGCACTAATTTAAAAATTAATCCACTTATCTAGACCAGAGAAGAAAAGTATAATGGAAGGATAAATTTCACAGTTTTATCAGTCTGCAGACGAATGTTGGTGCATGAGGAAAAGACACCAAGTGCATATCTCAATATACAAATATTCACAGCTGAGCAGGAAAAACAAACACTTATTTCTCACCATATGAGCTTATTCCCTGGAAATATCAAGGGAACTGGTGAGACTCAGGGGATGGTAAAGCAAAGCAACACAGCAAACCTCAGCTTAGAGAGAAAATGAGCAATAATTCATCAAAAGGTCATTCACTTAAAGAAAAAGCATCTTAGAAGACAAAGGAAAAGAAGAATTTTATCAAACTAGTATTTTCACCCACATTGAGTAAATTATGTCAAAAATCACCAACTCAGAAAATTGTCACAGAAGCATCTCCAGAAACCTGGGGTAGGATGGTTTTCTTTTCTTGTTTTCTTTTTATTTTTGGTTGTTTGTGGTTGTTGTGAGGTTTTTTGGTTGGTTGGTTGGGTTGGGAGGTTTTTTTTGTTTTTTTCCTTAATTGTTGTGGCTTTCTCCTTTCAGGGCTCCAGTTTTTAATTTACAGCTGAGCTTTGGCCACATTTTCAAGACTGGTCTTTTGGTGAAGACTGGGGCAAACAGAAAGTTTTGGGGGAAGGATAGGGAGAGAGGAAGCATGATTTGAAGTGGAAAACCTGCAACGGAGGTAGCTGCAAGCCAGATTGATTGAGCTTTCAGTGACCCTCGTCATGTCTGGGTTTGTCCAGCAATCCACAGTGGCTTAAAATTAGCAGGACGGCATGAAAAGGAGAGTTTGAAACAAAGAAAGTTTTAATAAATCAAAAAATAACAAACTTACAGAGAAAAACCAATGCCAGGAGCACAGAGTCTGTGCTCCTGCTAGAACCCCCCAAAAATGCCATGAGGCTCTTTGTTCAGCCTCTTTTGTGCAAACTGAGGCGGGATTCTTGGCACTCTGCCCAGTAAGGTTGCAGCAGGTCGGTTCAGCAGACCCTGCGAGGTATCTTCATGCTCGCACACAGCCAAATAGGGACAGAACTCTCTGGCTTTTGACCTTATTGGGAACACAAAGAGCAGAGCCTCACACTGCTTCCAACGTGAAAACCCTTGGTATAGATGAGGTGCACTGCAACAAACCTGAAAGCAGGTTTTACAGTTTTACACCTTAGTAAAACACTCAAAAATCATAAATTTCAGAAAAAAACCCTTATAATTGTACAGGAAAGCTGTGACAAAATACATTTTGAAGAATTAATAGAAGTCCAAATCTACTCCATGTTGAAGAGATTCTCTTAGTCCTTAACCAACTTCCCAAGGGATCAGCCCTCCTGTAATGAAAGGCTCATCAGGCTTCCTTGGACTGTTTTGGTCTTTAAATCTCACAAAGAGACAAATTTCAGAACACCAGCCTGTCTTCGTTATTTAGAATATAATCCTACCTAATCACACCTGCTTTCTCTCTGCTCCAAATGTCAGTGCAGAAATAACTATGCCAGAGTTTACAACAGACAAATAAAACCAAACAATGCTGCCCTTACACCACTACAGTCCCCAAAAGAGCCATAGGCAGGAAAAAAATGGAAAGGAAATTTTCTGTGCACATTATGAACTGCAACAAGGCCTCTTTGGGGTTTATTTATTTTTAAAGGACGAAGGATTCTGAGTACACAGAACTTGTTGGGACACCTTGGGGGGATTTCAGAGAAGCCAGCTTTACCCTGGCCATACCCCTGGGCTCTCCCTGAGGCAGTGGAAAAGCAGCTTCTCCTGATGGTAACTTGGAACAGAAATCCCTGGTCCCCAAATCCTAAAAAGTTTGGGATACTCAAGCTAAACCATATGCTGTTGTTTCCCTGTCATTCCAGCACACCTACCCACACCAACTGTGCTGAAATGCTCAGCTTTCTTAGAAATGATCCCTCTTTGCAACAGGCAAATCCATCGCTGGATGCCTTCACCCAGCAAGCAGAACCTGTATCCCTGGAGCCTGGGACATGACAAACTGCACAGAGCATGTCACTGCCTCATCTGCCCCAACAGCACGGCTGCTCTCTGGCTTGCAAGAAAAATAAATATTTGCTCCTTTCATTTGTCCCAGTAGGACTGGGAATGTGAAATATTTGCTGTGAGATTTACAATGGTGGCACAAGTTTCTCTCCATCAAAAGACAAAGGCTGGTGCATGAATAATCCATAGCCACCACAAACTGAACTCCTAATCAGAACTATTCAACACAAAATCAAGTCTCTTACATAATTAAAGGAGGGGGGAGTGGTTCTTGGTGGTTCATACAGTAGATGATGTCAAATCACTACTCAAAATAAACCCTATTCACCTGGAAATTATCCAATTAAACATCTGACAGACACTGACAAATGTTGTATCTCCCTTCCACAGCAGCTGAATCTTATGAAGAAACTGTGTAGTGCAAATTTGTATTTTTAAATGGTCTAGCAGACACCTGAAATTCATCCTCACCACATTTCTTTCCACTGACAAGTCTATAACCTAAGACCACAAATAAAGCTATAAACCAAAACATACATTCTCAACTTTTTTTTTTTTTTTTTCTTAATTTAGGTGCAGCACCCCATCCTCAAAACTGTACCAGTTCACAGGGATGAAGACAAGCCAAAGTACTGGTACCGTACTCCACACCAGGAGTCATCGTTCCTATGTAAGCAATTCTAACCTAATTTTGGGCACAGCAGGGAGCAGAGGGCAGGGCAGGGCAGGGCATGTATTCAGATCCTCCATCTATACAGGGTGTGTCCATCTATCCTTTTCCCAGCACAAGATCCAGCCATGAAAGCAGATTAAGGAAAAAGTTCCATCCCCACTCCACATTTTGAGCTACGATTCATGTGCTGCTGCTTGAAGTATTCCCTTGTCCCATGGTATTTGTCATAATTAATATTCCTTTTCTGAAGACCTGTCAGTGACCATCAGTGACCATCACTGTCCTGCTGTCCTGGGGCTGGCTACAGGGCACAGTAAGATCCTAATAAAAAAGTTTGATAGACAACTTTTGTATTAAGTGAAATCTCAGCACAAATTGAAAATATATACCCTTCAAGGCATTTAATTTCAATCGTTGAGCCCATGTTATTCCTAAATGTACTCATAAAACTCAGAAAGTGAATTGCACACCTCTGAAAATGTGACAAACCTCACTGAGTTCTGAAGCTGTAAAGAGCATCCAGTTTTCCATCAAGCTCTTCCATGATCATCCCACTGAAGGCCAGACCCACAGTGATCTCCCTCTATGGATTGTGGTTTCTGAGGTAATATTTCATTTTGAACAGTACAGATAAGAAGGAAGTGGGAACTCCTGTAAGCAGCAGGTGTTAATTATTCTACTTGTATAAAATAGCAATAAATTAATCAAATCTCTGTGTACTTCAGCGAAGTTGTGGCCAGCTCTAACAAGGCTTTATGTGTCCTAAAAGCTCTCAATCCACAATGGCAACCTGACTTTGAAACTGCCAGTTCAAAAAGCAGCCAGATTAAAAAAGCAGCTTCCTGCCATTTTCCAGTTTCATTAAAATCTTTGTCTTTGGAATGTGATATTAGAAATGAAATGCTTAATATATTCATGAAATACAACCTAGCTGTTTGCCATGGTGACCTTTTCAGCATCCTGTGTTTCATATTTTTATAAGCCGTGTACTGGTAAGAAATCTCTCCTCAGCTTTTGTCAGCAGCCCTAACTCTGAGCCCTCCATGCTCCCGTATAAAGAAAAATAATGCAAGAATGTCAACAAGCAGCTATTTCAGAGCAATAGGATCTCATAGGATCTCACATTTCCTTAAACTCTGCAGAAGGCTAGTGTGCAGGTTTTATAGCACACAGGGAGTCTTGCCTCCTGCAGCCTTTATTAAAAACTACAGCACCAAAGGCAGTATCAAAAACTGATCAAAAATAAATTTATTGGGAAAACTAAAGATACAATGCACTGTGTTTTTATGTTCTTACAAGGGATTTTGAACTTGGGAATGTTGGTACCCATTGAAGCCTCCTCTACATGCAGAGGCAGAAAAGCAAGTGAATTAGGTAAAATTTAAGCACAGATACAAAAGCTGGAAGTGTACCTTCAAAAAAACCAACAGATTCTGATTAAAAATTGATCCAGAATCTTTTGGGCTTTGGTGTAGACCACTGTGATTATTGAGAACAGATAATTGCTTTAAGCCCAAAAAATGGCATTATGGTCTCAAAGAATTATGTCTTTTGCAGATGATTATAGGAAATGGAAATGTAATCTGGACTGTGGCTATTCTGTTTCTCTATCCATTCTATTTTTCAATAAAATGCTTATTTTAAAAAACAAAACAAAATAAACAAAACCCAACAAACAATAACAACAACAAAACCCTAGAAAAAAATCGGTATTTTTAAGACATTTATATCAAATGATAAATTTAATCCCTAAAATAACCAGAAACATTGAAAATAATATAACAGCTGTGTCACAGATTGGCAAAAGACATTGAAATGGCATTCAAAACTGACTTTGTTACTGATGGTGACTTTAATAGGCTCTGCCAGTTCAGAAAATTGCTATTCTAAATCTGTTGCAGAATTAAGAATTACAAACACATTCAGACCTTAAAGTTAAATATTTGACAATATTCCTCCTTATTTGCAATCGAAGATTCCAAGCCCAGAGTTGCACCTGAAGGGCTGAGCCTTTTCTTGGCCTGGCAAGAGGCACCCAGACCCAGGTTACCCACAAGAGGAGCTGGGGTTAACATGAGGTCAAGAAAGGAGAATATTTGCATAGGTGCAAGAAATGGGCAACTTAAGTAACCTGAAAATGAGTAGCCCTGTTTAGTTAGAAGACAAATTTTTAAATCCTCAGTTTCAAAATCCATCACTCCTACTGATATCCCATTCTTAAAATTTTGTTTCCAACATAACTTATGGGGACATGCTCAAAAGACTATTCTGTATTGCACTAAATTTGTGAATTTCTATCCATAAATTTGCATTTCTTCAACATGGGCAACATCAGCCTAATACAGAAATTATCATTGGGAAGTTGGGTTATCCTACTCAACTCCACGTAAGGTATATGCAGTTGTGGTTGGGGTTTTTTTGTGTCTTTATCCTTTCTTTTTAAAATAAATCTCAGTTTCTAAACCTGTGTGCATTTAAATTCATTTAAATGCATTCATTACTTGCATCAGTTTCACATTTAATTATATGGCACAGGCTGTCAAACATAGAGACCCTTTTGTAGTGTCACTACTTAAACATATGGATATGTTTAAAATACCACTGGAAGAAATTGTAATATTGAATAAAAGACTTTCTTATCTAACACAAGACTACATTATGAAGCCACAGTTTTATTATTTAGTTTATTGTTTTAAATTAAATAGAACAAAGTGGCTACTTAATCTTACTGATTTAAGAAGTTAATAAAGTCTTCTGGCAAACATATACGTGATGTATTGTGGAACACAAAAGCTCCTTCTCATGTTTAGGAAAGTATTAAAAAAATCTTCCAGGGAGATGCTGCACTGTATTTTATGAAGCCAGTATTTACCAACAAGAGGGACTTAAGTCATTCTCAGCCTTTTCTTTTGCTTTACTTGTGCTTTTACTGTCATATGGTAAATTCTCTGCATTCTTACAAATACCTTCCTGCCTATCACATTTTCAGGTGGGGCAGGGATTGTTTTTAAACATTCCATTTGATCAGCAGTCAGGAAAAAACTGTAACAGGAGATGCAGTAGAGCATCCCATGAGGAATGAGAGAAGTTTCCTACTCTCAGGTGGCAAAGGGATTAAAGTGCCCAGTTCAGGTCTCTGCCAACTCCACCCTCAAACTGTGTTTTCATTCCCTTATAATCATACAAACATACTGATAACTAAGATAATTAAAATAGTTGAGCTTGTCAGATGCATCTATGAAGCTTTTATGGTTTTGGTTTGGGGTTTTTTTTTTTTTTATTATTTCTTTGGTTTGGTCATCAAAACATGCAGTAATTCAGAATGTCTATCAGGCTATTAACACAGCCAAAAAACAGGATTAAATTCTGGGAGAGAGTCTGTTAAGTGGCACTGAGTAATCAAATTCTTGTCAGTGCAGACCTGATAAAGTTTTAATATAACTAAACTATATCCTGGTATTCTTGCAGTTAACTAAACACTTTCATACACATGCTCCTCCTCACCAGGGAGCTGAAGTTCTATGGGTATTATAGCTGAAACTGGTAAAAACATCTAGAATTATATATATATATATATATAT